>LYUA01000024.1:858671-871078 GCA_002093875.1 Calopteryx splendens
CTATATGTGCTCCAATTACGAACTTATTCTAACAAAGCAACTCCACAGCCATGAAAGACTTACTGTCACCGCCAACCTCACTCTGCGGCCATTGTCGCTAGATTTATGAAGACTAGTTTACAATCTACTGTGTGGCGAGAAGTGGCTCACGAAAAACTGAATATTTTTCCGTGATTTTACATGTCGCCTCTTGTAGCTTGCATTCTACCATGGCCCACACATGTTTCATTTACCAAGTTTCTCAGGGGTGGACCATACTAGCCAAAAATCAGGCATTCCCGAGGAGGGGCAGGACTCGCGAAACCCGCGACCTAAGGTTTAGCTAGTGGGGCACGTTTACCCACAAGATGAATCTTAAGGGATAAAAAATGCGTAAATGCGAACAGGGAGTCACGTCCTTCCCCGAGCACCCGGCCCACGAAAGGACTTGGCCCTAACCCCGTGAATGAGAACCCCGAATACGATATAAAACAACGAAGGGTGTAACTCGAATGGAAGGTCCCGGAGAATCCACGAGGCACGTCCGCGCTTTTCATCCTCCCGTCGGGGGTGACAGTCGGGATGGGGAAACACTCTCGGGTGTGCCTCACGCGTCAAACGCACCGAGCCGGGTGCCCAAGTGGAGCGGGAGTGAAAGGGCCGGAGGCGGGGGGTGGGGAGGAACGGGAAGTGCTTAAGGGGGAATGACGGAAGGTGCAGAAATAACGCCGGGCGCAGACGAAGGAATTCGGTGAATGGAGGTGGGATCAAATGAGGGACCCCGGGAAAGAGAGTGCAAGGCGGAGTAAATAAAGCGTCGAAAACCCTTTAGAGTCGCCAGGGTGAGGAACAGAGTGAACGACAAGGAAGAGAAGGGTGATAACGAACCTGCCGGAGAAAAATACATGAACCTCGGCCGTGGCAACAAATGACAAATGATCTTTCGTTTGGTTTAGCATAGTCCGTGTCGAGGACTCTGAGCCGAATGAGATAGGGGACGCGGATGGAGGTGGAGACTGGATTTGGATAAATAAATCGTTTTTCTGTTGAATCCCAGTCTTGAAAAAGGGTCCTAAAACGATTTTGGACAATGGAAATTCGAGGGTTTTGTCTTCGTTGAGTTTTCGTTTCCATTTATTTCTTAATACGATGAAGTAACTACAACTTGCTGCTCAAACCTGCATCTTTGTTTCAGTATTCCACTAACGCCGAGGTCATTATATAGTAATTCAAGTTCAGGGACAATTTTAATTATTTAAAAAAATAATATTTTTTTACTTGTACTAAAATATTTAGTCATAAGAAATTAGCAAGGTCATCATGTTGCGGTGAAAATTTGCTGTAAATAGATAGAAATTCAAAATTAAAAATTTCGTTCTTAGGGTGGTTTTGTATTTGATCTCATATCACATAGATTAAGGTCATTTGATTGATGAACACCAATCATCCTTCTATTAGTTGAACATTTTATCAGCAGATACTGAAAATTCTGTCATTGGGTAAAAAACAGTAAAATAGGTTAGTAATTAGGAAAATGCTAAATGTAATGCAAACTCCATTTAAAAGAGGGAATGTTCCAAGTAGTAAGCCGCAACTAACTCGAAAGTTTTCTGTGTCCAGGTTTTCAATAAATCCAAAATTTTTCCTTTCCTCACCTTTGAAGGAAGTTATAGCCATTTAATCAACATTTCTCTCAGTGGAAAGAAAATAAAGAAATGTTTTTCCGCATATTAATCTCGGTCTCAATTTTTTAAAGCTTATTCTGCTTGAAATTTAATTGAGCATGCGAAATAAATAATTTCCCAGAGAAACGAGAGAGTTAATACTTTTGAAATCGATAATCCTTCTTAATGTTGATTTCTTTGTTTCAAAATATTACTTTAAGCCAATCACTATTAAATCCTCATATCAAAGACATTCATAAGCACGATAATAACCTACAACAAAATCGTGCCCTTCAAGGCACTAACAGGGATCAACACCCATATTATTTCAACTTTGTGATTATAGGTAGTTAGTACAATATTATTTTCATGGATATTTGTCGCACGTGAGTTTTGTTACTGTTGTGGTGACGACCTGTGCGAGTGAAAAATAATTCCTTAGATCAGTCTGTTCAGCAGTCCATTTACTAACCCTTCGTAGTGATCTCACCTACGTATGTCATGTGTGGCTTAAGTTACTATCTCGGTGTCAGGTATAGATAGACATGAGGGCTTGGTATGTACCGAACAGTTAAATTAATATTTTCCTCTACAGGCTCGTGAAGGTATCCATTACCCTTTGAAAAAACGTGATTGCTAACTAAGGTTTAGGAGAAAAACGAGTGACGAAACGAACGGGAACGAGGATGGAAGCTGAAGAGAGAGAGGGGAGGAAATGCGATGTAAAATAGGGAGCACGAGAGAGTGGGACGAGTCCATTCCGTCTACTTACGGATACGTCCGAGAGAGAACCACCTCTTTTTTTAATTCACCGTAGCCGTCCTGGGGACGGGGGCTTCACCGAGCGAGCATGGGGTGGGTTAATAGAGGAGGGTAAATTCGGAGGGAGGGGGGCGACGGCCACCAATGCAAACAGCGGAAGTTAATCGGGCGACGCAGCGCATGATGGGCAAAGACGGCCCCGCGCAGAGCTAATACTCCTCCCCAGGTTACCGCGGAGCGGATTCACATTCAGAGGTGCGTTCATTCCCCATGTAGCTCCGCTCCCCTTCTTTACAATCCCTTATTGCCTTTCTCTCCTTCATCCCTTCGCCTGACTCTCCCCTCGATCCCCCTCTCTCGGCCCATGTTTACACTGCACAACTTTTCTCTCCTCTTCCGCAAGGGTCGAAGTCGCCGGTACGCGGCGGGGCGAGTCGTGAGATCCCGCGAAGCCCCTCGGGGAAACGCTCGAACGACTGCAAACGAACCGTTTGGGACGGAACGTAAATCAAAGAAGATAGCCAAAGAGTGGAGATGTGCCTGCTGAGGACTCGACCGAAAGCAGACCGAAACCCTTTTAATCTCCATTCAAGTTCTCATTTCGTGTTCCAACAATTCTCGACAGGTCATGAAAGAATTGAAGTACCATATCGATTTCTAAACACACTAGGAAGCTAAAATTCCTAAGCATACCTAATCTAAAGATTTTCCTTCAAAGCTCTGTACCGTCTGTACTGTCAGTAGTCTGTAGGGAACAATTGGACGTCAACGACAGGGAGAGCGATGAAAGGTAGATGAAAAAGTCAGAACCCGGCATAAATAATTACTTTGTAGTTTATTCGCACTGGTATTATTTGAAATTATTATGCATGAAGATTGTACTGCTAAAACGTACCATACTTTCCCTCCATTGCTAATAGGGTACTGTTTGTATCAACTAATCAATTTATTCCCTATTGAGTCCCTCTGCTATCAGGGTTCTGATTACACCTATCTACCATTCAACTAGTCGCCGATATTGTTGGCTGGTGATGGGTTCGATTCCCGCAAATATTAATTTTTCCCTACGTTGATCCAGTGTTGGTGATTATTCTTACAGTTTAGAGTCGAATTTAAAAGGAAAAACTTTGCTTTCATGAAATATTTTTCATTTAATAATTTAAAATTATATCCTCAAAACGAATTGGAATGGTAATAAAATGCAGGTACTTAAGTATTCTGAGGAAGAGTATGAATATAACTATCAATAAAATCCGTGTCAATGTCGATCGTTACTTCGATACAGCTTTTCATTTACCTACGATATGAAGGACTGAGAAGGGAAACAGTTGAGAGCATCTTTAAACATGCATTTAAAAACCCACATTTTCTCTTCTCCATCCCTCGTGTTCCTAACATACATCCTATATTTATCTTAATTCATTCTACCAGCATCATTAAAAATTTACCGAACCATATTTTCAATTTCCCTCATTTCACTAATGAACAAGACATCTTTTCAGGAAATCAAAACCATAACGAATTGAAAATTAATGAAGATTCAGTAAAGTTCAAAGTAGTTCGTTTGAAACACCTAATAGAAAATTGGGATAAAAGACTGTAGATTGAAAGAGGCATTATGAAATAATCTAAGTAAATATGCCAGGGGCTTAGTGATGTTTTCAGAAAATCCAAGCGCTGACTGAGCTCAATGATAACCTTAGCTCAGAGCTTATATTTTATCGATGTGCAATAACATGTGTCAACCGGGGTTCATTAAGTACTATAGTTAGTCTCTGAAAATTAATATATGAGATGGATGGATGATTCGAAGCGTGAAATGTGTGTGGGTGTGAGCCAATTTATATCGTTACATTTATACGATATTTCAATGTTGAAGGCCATCAGAACCTCCATGGGGGACAAAATATTCCTCGCCGCCCGAGTTTACATACCCGATCACAAATTGAAGTGCGTAACGATTATTTCCGCCTTCCCGCTGAATTTTTAATTTCAACTGAGATTCAAAACATCTACCAAAGCATGAAAAAGCGTGCACTCTAAGAGTCATTACAAAAACCCTTATATCCTAAAACGACACATATCAACTACCCAACGCGTTATCCTCTGCATTGATGGAATGTAATTTAATTTGATGCTCGGCCTTTAGTCGAAAAGGCGTGTCTATAGCAGCATTTACATATTAAATTAAGATGTTTTCGTAAATAGTTATTCCAAATTATATTCCACAGCAGTTACTAAAAAACTCACTGCATTTTTAAAGACTAATTTTTTTAAACCCTCCATATGGAAAAACGCAGCGAAAGGGCTTTGCTAGAGTTTTAATGGAAAATGGTCAACCATTGCAGAAGGGTCAAAGGTCAGGATGCACACATGGTATGTGACGCCTATCTTTCGTTAGTTAGCGTCTGTGACACCTAAAGGAATAAACACAACTTGGAGGGCCGTAGCCGTCAGAATAAGAAATAGCATAGTGGAGTTGAAATTAGAGTGGTGAAACTTAGTCAGATAATTAGGTTTCGATGGGGGCAAGTTAACAAATTAGGTTTTCGTAAAATAAGATGGAAAACATAGGAGCGATGATAAAACGTCAATCGATAGCCTACGGGAGGAGGTAAGACTTGTTGTGGACATAACATTACACAAGAAATTGGGCAGATGATACATGAATGCTGAGAAATTTAGTTCGTTAAACTGTTCTTGGGAGCACAGGGGTTTATCTATTATTAACTAAAGTTTTGGTAAACTAATTTGCGCATAAATGTTATCAACCAAAGGAAATAATAGGGAATCACGATTTTCGCACTTTGCATATTGTGGATTTTTCAAGTACCGTCCAAAATCTACCTTTAAATAGGAAACTAATACGTGAGCTACTATTGTGCTGTCCGCGTAAAAAAAAAAATAATAATTATGTAGTGACAGAAATTGTTGAAGAACGTGATCCACTGTGCTATTTCTTGCAGTTCCTATTAAACCACCAAAACTCTCTTTTACCTGAAGCCGGCTTGATAGGAGAATGGTAGATCTTACCTGGTAGGTACTAACATCTACGTGGTGCGAATTTTATACCGAACCGAATATTTACGAAAACCGTTCATACGAAACCGTTATTACGAAAACCGTTCATACCCCACCGCACTCAGTGATTTCACATTAAGTACTTGCAAACCTACACAGCTTGTTTTTAGCATGGATTGCCGATTGGTGACACCCAAATATGCTCCATGGGTCCTATAATTTCACGCCACCAAAAACTAAATATTATTTTCATTAATTTGCAAAAAAGTATAAATGACGTGGCATTTTTTCCTTTTACATATAAGTACACATTTTTAAAATTTTTTTTGACCAGCAGTCCTAAATAATTCTGGCAGAAATTTATTATCCCGCAATACGTGATGCTTAAAAGCAGTAGACGAAAAGGTTTTGGATGATTTTCAACACCACGGAGGTTTTTTTTAACACTGACTCCCAAACACGAAACTTCACATATTTAAGAAGAAAATGAGTGAGATCACAAGCCAGGGCCATCCCCAAATGAATGGTAGTAACTTCTTCCATCGAATTTGGTGGGCTTTATCCGGTAATCCAGAAATAAATTTCAATCGAAAGACTTCGTCGAGATAGAAGTTTAAATACAGAGCGTTTTCAACTTCAAAGGAGAACTTTGTAAAGAAATTGTACAGTTTATCACGCTGTCCTCTTTTCGTCTTCTTAGACCTTCTACCCGATAATATGAAGTTGTATTCCGTAGCAGTGAAGAGCGGTTATCATTGAGAAATGCTGGGAGGGACGTGGGCAATCGAGTGATGCAGCAGTTACACTGATGCCACAGCAGTAACGCCTAAAGACTCGACGGAGCAAGAAATAATAAAAGGAAAACTTTCCGTCAATGTAAAAAAGGATTGCAAAGCTTCATGACTACGCCTCGACTAAAGTTTTGGGGGGAGGGGAACTTAAGTTGCCCAGCAACGACTCAATTCGTCTTCCCTCATGAAAGATATCGGGGAGAAAAGTTTCCCTCACCCTTAGCTTAGCCATTGAAACAGAAGGAATTCGGAATATTCAAACTTGAGCCTCGAGATTCAGGCTCTATTT
This sequence comes from Calopteryx splendens, assembly GCA_002093875.1. Taxonomy (NCBI): domain Eukaryota; kingdom Metazoa; phylum Arthropoda; class Insecta; order Odonata; family Calopterygidae; genus Calopteryx; species Calopteryx splendens. Next base: position 865,178 of record LYUA01000024.1, read on the forward strand.
ATTCTCGCCGTGTACGCTCTACTTCCGGCCCTTATTAGCAGCCTTTCGTCATTTTTCATTATACTCTCCTCAAACAGTGTCCTACTCGTTCCTCGAGAAGAAACTCATGGGAAAAGAACGAGATTGGCATCTCTCGCTTGATTATGTGTAGTATTCTTACTGTGGTAGAAGTAGAAGTCAGTTATATATTCGGTTCCCAGGTTTCCGCAGCATTTTAAGTACGATGCAGCGATGTACAGTTTCTCAGAGTCCGCCTCCGCGTTGCTTTGTCTTTTGATAATGACCATTCCTGCCACCATTCTACCTTCAACTCCAGGTCAGAGTTCACTATGCAGGATTGCCTGACTTATAGTCTGGTATACATAGAATCGAACGATTAATCTACCATCCATATAGTCAAAGCAACGACTTACCCGCTACACGATAAATGGCAATTGGATGTTTGTATATTTAATTCATACATGAAATTCAACGTTTTAAACCAATTAAAAAATATATTTTCGTTCTTTCTTTAAATTTTACTATTTTTCCTCAATATCGTTCAATTATGCAACTATTTTTCCTCTATTCTGCCCTTATATATTTTTTCCATTTGTTTTTCTCTGTCAATATTAAATGAGTAACGCGGGTATTCATTTAATCCATGCCCTTAACTTTTATAAATAATTTTACGAGTCTACCCATGCCCCTAATTGATCTACCTTGGTGATCTTTTTCGGAACGAAAATGCTCTTCCACGGAATGGGTGGCGTGCATCTGAGCATTTGGACAGAAAAAAATCTGCGACATCACTCCTGACTTGAAGAGGTGCAGCTAGAATGGAAAATTTTCGCAATCAAGTGACAAAGCAACGCGGAGGGAAAAAACAAAAAGCACGAAGCAGCTTCAATTAATTTTCCAATAGGGATAGACGGTTTCCATGGGCGAGTATTCTAACAGCACCATTCGGAAGAAATGAACCAAATGATTTTTAGCCGACGTCAAGGGCTTTAAAGCAATTCCAACACTTTTTTATTGCTCTGATAATGATTTTAATCAAAATTGGTTTATATTCATTAGAAAAGACACCCTTAACTTAATAATGCCCCAACACTTATGATTAGTTATAGGACAGGCATTCTTTGTCGTTAACTTACAGCACTTTTGTAAATTAAATGAAAAACCGCAATGCACGATCTCGTTTGTACACTATGTGATGAAAATGGATGTAGATAGGTAGAGATTTAAACAGAAAAAAACGGAACACGTGAATTTAATTTTCTAAGGTTTTTCTCAATGAGAAAGATTTTTCCTTGCCATAATATCAGTTGTGGATTATATACTGTATTTAATTGATATACTGACTACCGCCTACAGTTTATTTCAAACTATTTTTTGTCGTAGACAGTCAATTCCAACAATTTTAATAAAGGCAATACAAGAGGATGGGGCAGTACTGAGAGCCTAAGAGCTGTTGAAGTATGTCAAAATAGAGAAAATGATTGGTAGGTGGGGATGACGGATGGAGAGAAAAGGAATTTTGAATGGAATTAATAGCACAAGGAACTCTCAAGGTAACACTGTACGGTAAGGTTTGTTTGTACTGCTAACTATCAGTGTCACCCGGAATTTTCCGTGCTCTCTTTTGGATTCACGCTATTATAAGGGTTTCCCTTATGTTCCACACACTTAAAAAATAAAAAAAATACCTCCCAGAAATTACTTATTCATTACGTATATTTTGTCGTAAAATAACTCATCAATTATTTCTAAAGACACGATAACTAAGGAAACCAAGGACTCGGGCGTTTACAAAAATTATTATTAATCAACACGAAAAATATTTCATTTAAATACTTATATACTACCACAAACAAAGTTAAGAATGTGATAAATTCTTAATGTTAGTTTCCCGCAAAACAGGAATTAATGGGTTACAATTTACAATTAAGCTTTTGCAGTTTGAGTGTGAAATTTTTCAGAATGGTACTCGCAGCCACTTTGAGACCTAACTGTAATAAAAGTAAACTACTAATGAAAATGTATACCAGTTGATTAGTGAGCTCTTTTATGTTTACACCTATTGTAAACCTACCAGCTAAAGTCATTTACATTATAATAAAATAAACCAATTAGGTTGCAGAGGTAGTAAAACGGGAGTTAACTGAAGATAAAAACAAACCCCGTATACGTTGAATTACAGGAGTCATAGTTTTGAGGCTTTGAAGCGAGTGCAACGGTTAATGACAGAGCGCTCATGTACGTGGGCCTGGTTATTTGCCCAAGGGACCCTGCTAATTGGCCAGATGCATGGACACACATTCTTCCAACGGCCCCTGCCGCCCCGCCCAGGCCTCCACCGTGTGCGTGGCGTGGCCCATGCGGGCCTGGACCCCAAAACAAACCCTCCCACTCACCTGCGGATAGTCGCCGTCCCTCGTCTGGTAATCGAACACGTAGAAGAACGAGCGGGCGCCGGGTCGGGCGGCCAGCGCGTCGCCCGCCTGCACTAGTGGCGCCACGAACTGGGCGTCGGAGAGCGCCGCGACCGTGGCGTCCCTGGTGTTTATGGGGTGCTGCACCGTGCGCTCCCAGTCTGTGTACTCGTTCACCACGGTGAAGAAGATTTCCGAGAGGTGGTAGCGGTACGCGTTCCTCACGTACGTGCGAACGATGCGGTCTCGACGCTCACCTGTTCGATGAGGCGCGAGGGAATGGAAGGTTGTTTAAGATCATTTAAACTTGGAAGCCAGTCGCCCATAAAGTTCGGATTGGAGTATTGGAGGCGAATCCAAGCCTTCGGAATCAAAGTCTTCATTGCAAATATCTTGCAGTACGATCCAAAAAAGCAAGCGACTATATCACCTCGGCTTAACTTATCCACGAGCATGCACCGAAATCAGAGGGCGGCGTTAAATTACACATTTCATAATTTTGGAAGATTAAGTTACATAAAATTATTTCACTTCACCTCAGAATTTCATTTTAAAGTTAAACTTGCCTTATGGACCTTAACTATTAAAACACAAAAATCTGACATATAATTAGTGTAAATAATAGACCTTTGAATTCTCTCATTAAATCTATATTTGACAAGTTAAAACACTTAATGGGTAAATAGTCGGAAGTTAAGATTGGAGAACAGTTAAAATAAAATAAAATTTGAGGATAAAAGGCAGTGTCTTCACTAAATTTTCATATAATTGGATTTACACCACCGTTTTCATTGATTGGGACAAATTCACAGATAGGAAGGGTGTTTCTCAGAAAGTGTAACGGTGAGTACCGCTTCATATATTTCGTGGAAATTATACAGTTATTTGCCAGTTACAGTTATTTATTCAGTTATTTACCTGAGTAATGTGTCCAAATTGAGATAATACAAAAAGTTAATAAAATCTTCATGATAATGCACGCAACCACATAGAAGACGCTTTTGAAATATTTGAAATATTAGCAAAGTCGTGCAAATTGAAGAACTAGTTAACTAACTTGAATGTGGAAATCAACCAAATGATAACATTTGAAAAATTATTCCAATAGCTATTAAATGTTTTAACTACTTAAAACCAACTCCCAACTTCTAGCTTCCTAATGATAAATTCTAATACGCTACCTTCCCCTCTAACTAGCTTTATCGATTAGCTGAGGGAGCAAGTATAAGGTTATAATAAGGTAACCTTAATCAATAGTGAATACGAATCTCCTAGCTATTTGCTAGGTTTCCACCAGTTATTCGCCATGCTGTTCGGCTGAGCATTTTCCGAAGGGAGTCGTAAATCAACCTACTTATTCACCCATACGATTCATAAATGAATACAGAAATATATATATATATATGTATATTAAATACATATATATATATATTTCTATATTCATTTATGATATTTCTATATTTATTATAAATACATATATTTATATAATACATGTATATTAAATAAAATCAAATTTATACATACAAAATAAAAACATTATACAATAATAGTTCACTTTAACAAGAAATACATCAGATTATGGCAATGGATCACTTTTTTAAAGTATTTGTATCCAGCCATTCTTTGAAATATTTGAAATATTAATATAGAAATGGAATGATTAATTCCTGCGAGGCATGACTTCTGAATAAATGTACTTTCACCATTCGAGTTCTAAAAACATTTTCGGAAATGCTTGTGTGATCAAATATTTTCCCCCGAATCGTAAATGATAACCCTGTTCGAAACATATTCGCCGCATCATAAATCTTTTGGCTGCCCAAAATAAAAGAACAGGAAAGACCCGACCCGGATATGGAAAGCGGCCCACCAATTTCCGCGCCACATCAGCCAATTTCGGGGAGGCACCCAGCCGGATCTTTGAAACAGTCGAAATTAGATCATCTCCCACTATTCGCTAATCACTAGGGATTCCCTCCAAAACGGAGCCCCAATGCTCATTTCCGAGACGCGAGATACGCACTCACCTTCGAATCCCGACTGGACGTCTCGGTTGGAGAACCGGAAGAGGGCCTCCCCGGAAACGACTCCGAACAGGAGGTCGTACGTGTTCAGACCAAACCCGGCCGTGCCTCCTCCACCCCCGCCCCCGCTGCTCCTCTTCTTGCCGTTCCCCCCTGCGACAAAGAGAAGAAAAAGTCTATATTTTGGAAGGGAAAAAATAAAAAAAACTGAAAGATTCTGAATTTCGTTAATAATGTGGTTTCGACCAAACCAAACCAAAAAAATAAATTAAATGGCTAATCCATTCCTCTTCCGTTTGCAAAAAAAATAACTCAGCGCAGTCGTCGAGGATGTGAGAATAATGGATTCCAAATTAAAGCGACAGTTTCCAAGGCGGTCTTTCCCTACCGACGGAATCGAAATGTAGGTTGACAGTCTGGCGACGTTCTTGATGGTATTTGCACGCCATTCCCTAAATGTAAATGTTTGACCTGCGACATTTTATTAGCACTACTTCCCCTCATTCCGTACGCTTTTGCTCGCCGTCGTCCACCTTCGGGCTTCCGCTACAGAACAGTTGCGGGTGAGCCAAACGGTAGGTAGAATTACCATCGCGTATTAACTAACTTAAATGCGAATATTAAAGTCTATATGGGAGCACATTCGGAGTTCAGGTGTTTTGAGAGGTGTAGTGAAGTCGTAGATTGAACATGTTAGCACTCATATGATATTTGGCATCGCACTCTACGCATCACGTTAGTGTCTGCTATTTTATTCATATTCTAAACAATTGGACTTAAGTATAATTAACATACTCTCGGGAACAATCTACTCCTGGAAATAACTATGAAAAGGATAACTATCCCCTATGGAATTTTATAATTTAATTTTCAATGGGGATTAATCATTATTTTCAGTTTTATCATGCTCTCTAGAAAGATGGAATATTTTTTCGTTTAAAAAATTTGATTTCTTTCGCGGCCTCAATTCAAGTTTATTACACAATGTCCTAGCGGATGAGCTAAATGTAAGCAAAATATTCATTTCATACAATCCAAATTAATGCTGTAGTTTTAGAGCTTTAACAAATGCATTAATAGTTTCCACAGAATAATCATATCATAATCATATCATAATCATTCCACATAATAAAGCTGTCTTATATACCTATAATTACCACAGTTGCGGCTGATTCACAAGCTACTAATTACTAGGTTATTATAAAAGTTGCATTTAAAAGCATTAGCTTATGGCCACAATATTTATTCGTCTCGTTAAATTTTGATAAACTTCTAATGCAAGTTACGAGGTGCATTCAAGTTGTAAGGCCGGCAATTTGTTTTCTCCGGACTGGAAACAGATAGAAACATGCGGTTCGTTTTAAATTGAGCGGGCACACTTTGTCAGAGTGACAGAGATGAAAGCACTGTACGACGGACAGTATCTCTAGTGGCAGCCGCGAGAATGAGAACTGTTTTCGATA
>LYUA01000024.1:873235-885599 GCA_002093875.1 Calopteryx splendens
GGGGGGGGGGGGGGGGGGGAGAAGACCAGCGATACGTCGTCCGATTGCAGGGGGAGATGACTGCTCTCTCGCGTTATCCCGTAAATGACCTTGTTGCGGAATACGCCGCCAACGCACAGTGCCCCAGTCGAAATGCCATGCGGATCCAGGGGATTGATATTCGACGCCACAGAGTGGGAGGAGGATTTAAGTATCGGGGTTTCCGTCAGAATTCCGAATGGAAGGAAAACAAGACGGCCGGCATCTAAATTTACATGTCGAATTTTTTTCATTCCCCTATCTTTTATTCATGTACCGCTTTTCTTTTTGCAATTTATTCTATTCTTTTTTTGTTACTTTTTATTTATTTTCCCTTTTATCTTTCCCTACCTGTGTTTTCGTTTTCCCTCGCTTTTGAACTAAAGGGACAATTTTCTCTAGTTTCTCTGGAGAAGCTGAAATGTGGCGCTTAATGCTGTTTCGAAAATCGTGAGGAACTACATTGCAGTTCTCACGACAAGGCATCTTTGACTACCGCCAGAATTTCTATCATAGCGTCGCATTCCTCATGTGGAAAAGATCTGAGTTAAATGAATGTTATTCTACAATTTTTTACCTAACCAACCCAACCTAAAAGCAATTTAATAAACAACCTTTATCAATATCTTTTTTTATCGTAAGTAGAAAGTGGTATGATCGTAGGCTAAGAATTATATCATAAGAATTCCCATTTGAATTTCAATGGAAAAAACATATGTGTTGGAAGAATAAAAAAGGTCTAATTAAGGATATTTAATAGTAAGTTTACCCCACTGTAGATTTAGACACTTAATATTACATTTTCCTAGTTGAATTTATTTTTATTTATTACTAGGTACTGTACATATTAATACATGAAAATTATTCTTGTGATAACTTTAAAACAATAAGATACAAGGAATATAGAATGAAAACTACGATAGTTAAGTATTATGATGTACCTAAATGCTATAATAACTTGCCAAATGATTTACTAATCTTAACTAATAAAAGGGAGGTAAAGAAAAAAGTAAACTTTACCGAAGACCTTTAATACTATGCATAATGTGGGTTGTAAAGATAAAGTGCAGTATCTCACTAAATTGTTTTATTAATCAAAGTGTTTAATCAAAAAATCAATCATGTAAAACAAGAAAAAAATGAATCTATGTAGAAGAAAATGCTAACTTTGACTTGACTTGTGAGAACCCCCTGATGAGCCAATAATCTGGCTCAGGGCGACTCAAAATTTCTTTTCTTTTAGTATTTAATTTTTATTTTTATTTCTATTTGTATTTCTGCTTTCTATTTCTTCTTGTATTTCCTCTTTCTGGAAATGAACACCTCTCTTTATGATAAAAAAAAATTATCTAAGAAAAAGTGCATTCTATCTCGAATACGTATATTAATTAGGGTGTTGTTTCTTTATAGCATTTCCTGTGGGCTAGCGAGATTTCTATTGATGACTATTAGTTCTTCATATAATTATCTTTCCCTTCAATGGCAATCCAACTTCTATGTGGAAAATAATAACTCGTTTGAGGGAAAGACAATGAAAAATAATGATTATATTTTTTAAATTGCTTTCAAATTTTCGCAAAGATTAACATTAAGACAGACGATAAAAACAGACAAAATTACCGTGTCTGTAAGCAAAATACCTTCGTGGAAGAAATCATCAGAGAGTGAATTCCTTTCTGTAGAAAACTATTCTAATAGATATTGCACTAACTAAACAACCCTTAAAATAGAAACAATGAAAATATATAGAAAAGCATATTAATCAATATTAATAGCAGGAATGCATTTAGATTACCCATGTATATCCAATACCCAAGAGCATATAATTTTTACTACCGCCTATGTAGTATATTTTATACCTATGTAATAGTTATAAAATTCTACTCCATGCTGTTCTTCGTGGAATACTTGAATGGATATTTTGAAAAAAAATACCAAATACACCTACCAGAGGAGAAAAAAAACTTAAAACTCGTTCGAAATTTCATCGTTTTACAGCATTATCAGGTAAGTATCGTATTATCAGGTATCGTGACAACAAAATAGGTATGTTACTATTTGATAATTACATTTCTTCTTATGAACAGAATAACTATTTGTTGCAAAACCAGGTGTAAAAAGACTATCGCATGAAATCAGCTCCTTATGACCTAATTGATTGGACATTCGTTTTTTATAGATCAAAAAATCGATATCAACGACATATTTTGACACCTGGCCCTGGCAGAAAACATTTAGCTCCATTACTTACCAGAGTCGCCGTCGCCACCGCCCCCTCCCCCGCCGCCGCCAGAGGCCAGAAGCGCAGCCGCCATGTCGGCTCGGAAGCCCGGTCGCACCACGACGCCATCCACCGACGGCCCGAACGCCGTGAGGAAGGCGGGCGGAGGCGGCGGGGCGTCTTGTGCCGTGAGGGCCGAGAGCGGTGCGGCCCGCAGGCAGTCTTCCAGCCGCTCCGCCTCGCGCCATGCTTCCGCCGCCGCGGCCGCCCCGCTGGGGGCCGCACCCGTGGCCGTGGGGGCGGCTTCTTCCGGTGACGAGCAGTTGAGCCTCCGGGCAAGCCGGACGGCGTAGAAGACAGGGTCCTCGACGATGGCCCAGCTGCTCAGGGCGCTCCCCGACAGGAGGGCGGCGCGATGGAAGAGACCTATTGGTGTGATCGGAGAGACGAGAGAAAGGCACTCAATTGCATTCACGGGGAAGCGGAGAAGTAAGTTCAGAGCGAATCTGGGAAGCATGGGACGAACGAACGTGCACTTTGTCTGGAGGGCATATAGATGACGGTTGAACGGCTGAATACTGAATTTAAGGATCTACTCTGAAACACTGGGGCTGGCACTTTCTGCTTATTAAAAGCCTGTCGCCCAAGTGGTAAGCCTGCTACCTGGGAGAGAAAACATTGTCGATGATATCACCTCTTCCGAACCCCACTTGATTCGCCCGTCACTTGGTCAACGTTTGCACTTTGAATTCGGACGAACAAGAGCATGGAAAGGGATCTTAAATCGGTTGTTTTAGTCGGAAAAACGAATGGAGAGTGTAGAGGTGATACTAGAGAAGGAGAGAGCATGACCTTTTAAATAGTAATGGTTAAATTAGGATTTAGTATAGATGTGGTGGCTAGTGAATTTGCTTTCCTCTTCGATGGCCCGGGTTAGAATCCCGATGGTGGTGAAAAGTAGGGTAAATTTTTCCCCAGGTTTCGATAAGCATATTCAGAATTTCTCAGCTCCACAAATATATGACATACGTATCCTTAATTTCGAAAATAGGATTAATGTTGGTCGAAACTACGAGAAAAAAATACTAATCAGAACTTCAATGAGATTTAGCTAAAATTTAAAATCTAAATGTAGTCTGGGACGGTGAGTTAGTGCAGTAGGTAGAATTTGGCTTCTCACTGGAGAGACCGGACTTATATGGATGATCCCCCGACCACACACATTGAAATACAAGCTATTGAACAGGCTTCCAGCTTACCTGATATTCCCCCCACTCAAATGTTTGAAAATTATTAGCTTACTTCTCATTAAGCTACTTCTCACACAGCTCTTGCTTCAACATATGGTTTGATTTTAGCCGTGAAAAACTAAACTTTTGCTTGGTCATTTTGTACAGAAGTAAGCGTACCATTCTTTAAGATATTTGCTCCTTCAACTTCGAAGTTTATTGTGGTGGCATCTTCATCGGGTGTTTTACTCTGAGGCCTCATAATCTGCAATCCAATTTAAGTGTATAAATTATTAAAGAAAGTAAATATTTTTTCCTTACAATACCTTATTTTTTCTTAATTGACTGTTTTACGTGATTCATGGGCAGCTGTCCGTCTGCTCCTCGAAGTTTTATATGAACATCCACCCGCTTAACATTGCCAAGGACCTAAACCCGTGCTGAACTTTCGAAGATTACCTAATTATGTAAAGACGGTAGTCGGACTTACAGCTCAGTTTCCAATGTTGAACCTATGGATATAATCACCTGGAGAGCTACGAGTAAAGGTATAACACAATTACTAAACGTTTTATAGCAAATAGCTTCCAAAAAGCTTACATTTGTCACGATAGTTAGCCTTAGAACTAACCATTGAAATGAATTAGAATACTAAGTCATCTCCCCATTAAATCTATATAATTAAAACTTAGCTACGAACCGATCACCTGAGAACTGGTAAGAAATCATACGTTTTTACTGCACCAAATCCTCAAGACTCGGCAGAATGCGAACTATAAGGACTTACTTGCCACTGACCGCCCAAACTAAACACAGCCGGCCACATATGCTGGTTACAGTGGCCATGGGACTCGCTTCCTTGAGCCTAGCGAGACTCATCACCTTCGGTACAGGATTGGATGAGCAGTATTCACGTACATGCCTAGTCATAATGAAATGAATTGGTGATAAATTCACTCACATTATTTACAATTCTTTATCCTCATACTTGCATAACTATTACATACATGAATTTACTCAAGCTCCAACTACTCCTTGAACTGAAGGCCTTGACGTATTTAATAAAAGAACTTATTTTAAAAAGGCGGAAATGACTCGCAAACGATAGTAACACCTTTAATCTAGTGAAATGTATTCAAAAGCTGTTAAATTTCACTGCTCCAATTTCTACCCTAAAGTTCACCTTGAAAAATATGCCAAAATAAGCGAGATTTCAAAATACCGTTTAATTCTCGAAAAGAATAACTGGAAAAGTTATGGAGAAGACACAGAAGTGAAACCTGGGCTCTTTGATTCAGTCTCAGCTTAAATCGCTATTGTGTAAGATGTGCGGCGCTCTGCTACTGGTGTGTTAAATTACTTTCTAATAGCATGAAGTTAGAGGATGTGTTAAAGAGACTCACTACTGAAAAGCTCTCACGTCTTTCTTTTTTATAAGTATTGCCCGACAACTCTATAGAAATTAAATGGAAACGTATGACAAATATCCAAATATTTTGTTAAAATTATGGGATGGGACCTAACTTTTGTTGAGGACAAAAATATTTTTAAATAAATATTTGAAATGCCCAATTACATATTCATATGCAAATAATACGTAAATATGCTTCCATTAAGAATACTGCAATAATTGGACATTACAGACAATATTAGTAAATCATAATCCTGAGGATTCGGTGTGCAAATATGCCTGCATAATTGGCAAAAGGTTCCATGCCATGAAGCGCTGCAAATTATTTGAATATAAAAATTTGATTTATTCATCTGAAACTCTTCGAAGCAGCACCTCAATACCTACTCCCGTCCCGAAAATAAAGTAAAGAAAGCTTTGAATTCTTCTTTTATAAACCTACCCCAAGGTTATAAAAAAAATTATCCTTCCCTTAAATTTTACTTTTTTAGCCTAATGCACTATTTGCTCCGAAACTAGTCGTGAGAAATTATCGCACAAACGTAGGTATGTATGCTTCTCATTAGTCAAATTAATATATTTAAACTATCCATGTGAAGGCAAAAAGGATTCCATTTTTTAATCGAAATGAATGGAATTTGATTACGCCCAGTTCATTTAATGTAACTCAAGATGTTAATCTCGCCCCGTTTCCAGCAACAGATGGCTAATTCATACCATGATAATTTCCAATTTAGATCGATGAATTGAGATGAATCAGTCGAATGCACGTTGGAATAATGTAGCGTGAATTCATGCTTCGTAAACACATTAGCTCCTTCGAATATGGCTTCTCAAAAATCAAATAGCTTTCAGAATGTACTATGCACAGATTCACGCCAATATCTCACTCAGGGTCTTTACTTTTACTACTTCCATTATTTACCTAATAGGTACTATTATAATTACTGGTTACTAACTAATTTATTTTGTTTTCACCCCATTATTGGTCATTTCTAAGGTACCTCTTTTTTTCTAAGGCCTTAAACGTGTGTGCTATTACACCTTAAGTGATATCTCAGAAGGGAGGATCAAATTTCACACTTAAGGGTACTAATACGATTCATTGGATGTTCTGAGCATTATTGAACTTACTGGAGTCAAGAATAAGAGCATAATTTATATGGAAAAACTAAATTTCAACTTTTCTTCCCCTTCAAACACGCGCATACACTACTGAAATAATGGTTTCACGATAAGCGCATTACCTTAAGCATGTTGTTACATGCTAATAGAAATTAGTGAGTTCAGATTATTTTTAGGTGCAATTACAAGATACAGCATTTAGAAAACATGAGAATTAATCCGTTTTTAAAAAAAGAGAATTTTCCACACACGCCTACTGAAGTTCAGTTAACTGTACGCGTCGATCCCACACGAAAGTATTAATTAACCAATCCACGAAAGTTGTTGGAGGTATCCCTTTAGATTTTACGCTTACAACGGCTCAGAATATTTCCACCATTTATCCGATCTCTCAACTCGGTCGTATACCCACAGCCAGACCTGCCACCCATTCATCCTTCCGTGAGGAAGCATGAACTGACGAGGATAATCGAGATTAATTTTGAGGCGCATCGCAGTGAAAAATGCTCATTCCAACTTTTTTATCTCTACATACCCTCTATTGATTTTGATCTTTCAGAAGACTATTAACCTCCTCCGTTAGACTACACTAATTTTCGATATTTGGCGGAGCAATAACTTTTTAATGACAAGAGGAAAGGTCGCAAACCAAGAATTGGACAATATCTAATTAAGATAAAGTAGCAATTCAATGATGTTGGTTGACATCACAATACTTGAGGTTCAGCACGATAAAAAAGATAAATAAAATTATGTAAAAAATCCTCCCGCGAAAAAGTGCTCGCATGATTATACATAACAATTTAAACTTTTATAGTGGTGTATGTTACAATAGAATGCTTTTAATTTTTAAGGCTCTCTTTGAAGCTCTAAATAACTAAATGAGCTTTAAAGATACACCCTAAAACGCTTCTACATTTAATAAGTTAATTAATAATATTTGATATGCAGCACTACTCAGGACCAGAACATTTTTAACATTACGCGTAAAATGAATTAGGCATATATATTTTGTAAATAAGATACAAAATAATAATGCTATTAAAAAGAAACCTTTTAATGAAATATAAACTCAAGACAACCATCCAGAAAACCTAAAGGTTTACTCCGAGATGGGAAGTTAATTATTCCTACATTCCAGTTTTTACGATAACGCCTGTTACTCAGTATTAGTTTCGATACGGATGGATTTAGCATTCCAGTGTTTTAGAGAAAAGATGGGAAGGAGGTAAATCCATAAGAAGTTCAGATATTCGTATATTTTTCAGCTGTAGCTGATGCACTCCAAAAGGTGGAATTTACGCAAGTCGTTCGCTAAATATCGAGCAAAATTCATGGGCAATAAAAAATTCACGATAACAAGCACCATAAGAATGGTTTTGATTCCACTTTTTTTGAGAATCAATTGTCAACTAAGACCATATTAAAAATAATCACCATTCTAACGCATCAAAATAAATTTTGATTAATTTTTTGAGAATAATATTTAAATTTATTTGTAATTAAATATGGCTATAATACATCCACTTAAATTATTTCACTAAGATCATTTACTACTTTTTGCTGATACATTATATACATATATCGGTCAAGGCATCGGCTCGTAGCGAAGTTTTAATTATTTAGATTTAATGGGGAGAAGGCCATTATATAAATCAAATAAAAATTATATTATAATAAATCCTTATACGACTAATTTAACAATAACGATACCCTTTATTTCCATAAACACGACTAATAAATCCTTATCGATTAAACAGTATTCAAATTCATTTATGCCGGATAAGTCCGTGAGTAAAAAACTACCCACGCCTAAGCAAAGGACTCGGATTCAAGTCCCACTCTTTCGTTACCTACTGGTGATTTGACGGGTGAGCAGCGACTGAACAGAATACATTTTAAAAAGAGTTTTAAGGTGAACTCGTTCGTGAGAGGTACTTTTTCTTGCGTAGCTAGTACATTTTACACCATCAACTTGGCGGTGGTTTTTGCCAACAGCACGTACAGTCACCCAGTCCTGTGGAGAAAGGGTCGTCTTGAGTGACAGTGAGAGGAATAGGAACACATCTTCACCTTCACAGATTCACCTTCTACGGCATAAGACCTTCGCAGCTTTCCCTAAGAAGAGTGTGCCGGCTGATGGAGAAGGCGGCAGCATCCACCCAAGGAGTCACCTTCCATTTCCCATACATACATACATACATACACTCAGACACGCCTTTGACACCTTTTGGCCTTCTCGACTCCGAACCCATCTCCCCCCCCCTTTCCCCACGTTTCCTGAGACCCATTTTCTCACCCCACTCGTCCTGCTCTCCCCCTCCTCACGGAAAAATAAGGCCCGATAAAAAGACCACGCGCTCCCACCCACAGAGAGGCACACACAAAGGCCCATCCGGTCCTCAAAATCCATCCGAAACCCCTCTTACACGTTCGCTGCTCCCCTGCCCAGTTTTGGCGTTTCCCCATCACATATCACATTCGAAAAAAAACAAACCTACACACACAATGCAAATATGAGTCGTGAAGGTGAAAAAAAATTCAAAAATGCCACCGTGAAAGCGCGAGTCCGCGGTAACACAAATTCTCGCCAACACGAAACCTAGCGACCCAGACACAAACAAATACCACCGCTACCTTGCATCACGCTCGGCGCCAGGAAAGCGAGCAGACCGCGCCACCTGGAACAGGGTCGTGTTTTTGAGAGAGAGAGAGTTAGGGGGGAGCCGGAGGGAGGGTGGCGACGAATTTCGTATCATATACACACGTGAACGGATTTAAATAACGTCTCCAAAGCTCCCTCGCTCGCTCGCTCTCTTCCTCAACCTGCCATCTCATCTCCGTCTGTCACTCAATGCCCTTCTCTGGGTAGCGTCATTCCTCCACTCACCGTAACAAATTTCTGTCGATGATGCGATGACACACAATGTGTGTGTGTGTATGCATATATATATGTATACACACACATATACACACACTTATATATACACATTTTGAACGTACATATATACGAACGTATATATGTACATTTTGAACGTACATATATACGAACATATATATGTATACACACACATACACACACATATACACACACATATACACACACATTTGCATAAAACACAGGATGTACAGGATGGTACAGGATGATCGGTGGTTGTTAATTCTGAAGGGGAAGAGTGTGGTTCTTAGGGCATTGTGAAAATCTGAGCAGATTTTAAATTTAAGAATATCGTCGTCTTTAATAGAAGAACAGGAACAGGCCGAGAGAGGGACGGGAGATATTTGTGAATGTGCTGATGAGGAAGGGAATGGGTGACGAGGATGTGGCAGGTTGTACACCACGTGCAGTTGCAAGGAGTCGCATATTTGGGAATTGGTTGGTATCTATCAAGGAATCTTATGGTATTCATCATCAGTATGGTATTCATCATCAATCCTAAGATTGGTTTACTGCAGCCCTCCATTCTCCCCTACTAAGCTTATGGTATTAGGAATAATTAAAATATGGTTATGGCGGGAGTTATAGTAGTTTCAAAGGGATATATGAGCAGTGGGTTGGTGGTGTACTTATTGGAAATGAACGGAAAGTGGTCTTTTAGGATTATTACGAGATACCTATTGCACGTCAGGGAAGTAGGTTGTGCCCACGGAAAGTGTATTTTGTGCCTTTCTGTGATAGATATTTAGGTGTAAGAGGGTTTAAGATGTTTTTTTTAGGTTTGAGATAGTTATTTTTAGTTATAGTGGTAGTGTGGAGTAGGGAGGCGTGCAGTCTAACATTTGATTGGGGAATTGGGATGTTACACATGTGGTGGGAAAAGATGAATAGAGAATAAGGGAAAAGTAATTTATTATGCAAAGAATGTCAACTATTTAATTGAAGGTTTTTTTTATGTCTGTAAGTTTAATTTGGAGTGAGGTGTGGAATATTTTGTTAAGGAAGGAAATGTTGACATCTTGGAACATGATTTAACAGGAAGAGATGGTGGTGTTGAAAGAAACAGGGGTTTTGTCAATAAATGACAAAACATAGGATTGTGAGATCCAATATCGCGCTGCTAAATGAAATAAATTATCATCTTTAATACTCTAAGACAGATCAAGGTTTTTAGTGGGTAGTTGGACTGAAAATGTAGTTCGTGCCGGCAGAGATGGCACTTGGCGCGCCCCATCACCTGAAGGAAGTAGCTATTGTAGAAAGTAAACGAATTTTGTGTGAGAATGATTATGGCTGAGCTTGGCAAAGAAGTCTGTGCTAAATGGAAGAAAAAAAATGTACCCAAGGAGTATGTAAATGTAAATGTACCCAAGGGGTAGGAAAGACAGAAGAGACAAAAACAAAGTGAATGGAGTAGGTAACAGGATTTGCATTTCAAAGAGTAAAAACATTTTTTTGAACAGGGTGTTGCCGGAACTTATTCACACAATTGCAGAAGAATAGATGAACCAAGGAAGACGGAAGGGTAAAAGAAAAATAAACGTACAGAATATTAAAGAATTGACCCAGCTCGTTTAATGCAATAGCCAGAAGAAAAAAATGTGATAACATGAGAAAACGTAGATATTCATAGATAAAATTCCGCGAATCAGCGAAAACATATTCTCAATGGTATTTCAAGATATGGAAAGAAATAGGAAACACAAAAGACAAACGTAAGGAAATGAGGGAAGCTGGAATTATAGTTGGTGAATTCGAAACAGAAAAAAATTTCTGAATTGAAAATTGATCCACGGACCTTCAACTTGCTGGGAAGTTAATCTGACATATGGATACTCTAAAGCCCTTTTTCATTTATCGCCACATACACACCTATAGATGAATGAAGCATGGCAGCTAATTCGTTCCCTAACTGAGTGTTTTAGCGTCTAAGTGATAATGAGGGTGTAGGGGCAGGAGAGAGCCAGTCGTGGGATTTAGGTGGAGAGAACACGGTGAAGAAGATTGCAAGGAATCCCAATAAAAGTGATCGATAAAGTCACTGAAAAGCGATGCTATGGAGGAATCACTTGCGGCAGTGACTGATTAATGTCGTTGGGAGTTTATGATTTATACCGGATTCCTCCTGGCGACGCGTAATCCACCGCCCAGGTATCACCGAAATTAATTGCATTGAAAGCTACGCGTAGTGATGTAGCATACGTCCGGTGTCTATGACAAATATAATTCAGCATGTAACAAAAACACGTTAATAGTGCTCTAATAAATCTGTTTTTACAGTATTGTGGAAATTATAATAAAATTTTTAAGTTACTTTTTATTATTTATTTGTAATTCACAGGGAAAATCTGGTTTTCATGTACATATTATATTCTTGTGTGATGTATTTCATGAATTAATAAGTCTACAAAAATGTAATAAAAATAGTTTCACAGCCATTGATACAATGTTTCATAACTTTATTTTACAGAAAAAATAAATGTTGTTTGCATTTAAAAAGTCATTTTGAAATTACAAGAGTAATAATTCAAATTAAATTAGTTGTGAAACATAAAATAAGCATTTGTGGAACCAAAATTCGTGATAGCTATGAGATATTTTCATGTAAGTGTTATTTAAGCGATAAGTGGCAAAACATTAATAAGGAAAAGATATACTTTTCAAATAATATTGGTAACGAAGAAAATCTACCCTGAAAAGCTAATAATTTATAACTTGTCATCAGGCTCCAGGATCCTGTCGTTACAAGAGAGGTTACCTTAGGAATTAAGGATGGGAAGGAGAAAGTAAAAAAAAAGATTCCTTGAAATAGTTCAAAAACACTTTGTAATTGAATGTACTTTGTCACAGGATACTCAGTATAAAATCTTCAGTGTAAGTGTGTAACAAAAAAAATACGACCCCTTTTATGACAGGCAGGTAAATAAATTTCGTATCCTCTCCGATCCCCTTGGATAGGCCACCTCATACTCACCTGGCATGACAGTAGGTGAGACCATTAGAAGGTTGACACAGGCAGCTCCTGTTCCATGGCCAAAGAGGGTTACGTTGGTTGGATCACCGCCGAAGAGTGCTATGTTGTTTTGTATCCAATGAAGGGCAGCTATTTGGTCCATGAGTCCATAGTTAGCTACTCTAGCACGCAGGTGAGGGGCCGCATTGGCATTCAGGAAACCTTTAATGGTGCAAGAAAAAGAGAAAAAATTAAGACAGCGGTTAAAAAATATTCTAAAAGTACGCATCCAAGACCATGGAATTATTTTTAAGACCGCAAAATAGAGGTTTTATGACCTGAAAAAGGTAATTTATACAAAAGACGATGTAGGGGGATTTTCCAATACAGACCAAAATTTTTATTTGCATAATTTATTGCGCAAAAAAAATTGATTTTAGGTTGACTGCTATATCTATGAGTAATATAT
>LYUA01000024.1:945339-956315 GCA_002093875.1 Calopteryx splendens
AGGGTTTGCGGACAAGATGCTAGAAAACGCATGCGGCCCACGTGAGAGCAGGCGAAGGATGTGTGATTAATGAAAAATAAACCGTGACCCTTTTTCATGACACACATAAATCATACAAAAAAGAAGAAATGTGTTCATTATCTATGAAAAATACACTAGCCCTGTCCACCACTATTAGATTTTCCCAAGATACATTTATTCCATGGGCAGAAATAGAAAATTATTCCATATTTGCTAAGAATTATTTAATTAAATTAGTTTTTTTTGTTTTTAATTCGGGAAATGTACTTAAAGAACAGGTAAAATAGAAATAGATGTATAGAGAACACAAAACAGAGGCATTTAATGGATTAAATATTCCAAGACACAATTGATGTTACTGCCAGGCACATGTATTCTCTCCAAACAAATTTTTTTATAAATTTCCTATAAACAAGGTTTTTTGACCGTTAAGGAAACAAGAATTTTGTCCACATGGAAATTTTCATTGCCAATAATTTTTAGCATTCATTTCGCCAGACTAAAGGAAATTAAATACAGAAATGACAGTCATGTATCCGGAACTACCCAGTTATGTTTTTTCATATGATTTTTGCAGCTATATTTCTGAAATACGGCTTTCCTTTTAGTTTATTATGATATGTTTTTTCTCCTGTTTTTTTTTACAAATGTAGAAACTATCAACTTATAAATTCCTTAATGTATTCGAAACAGGGAAATATTGTTGGTTACTGGTTTTTGGTATGAAGTTCTAAGGTCATTTTGTAAAAACAATATTTATGAATAAAAGCATGTCAAAAATGACCTTGAGTAAGTTTGGTCCAAGAAATATTGTTGTGTCTCCCCGTTATAATCGTTTATCGTCATTGATGATTGGTTTATTTTCAACAAGCAGATATCAATTAAAATTGTTTTATTTCTGCTGTATAAAAAGCGAGGTATTAAGTATCACCAATAGGTTGGAAAAAGGTTGAAACTTTGTCGGGTACTAAGCAGGAGTCCCTTCGCCATGAATTGGGCTAGCATTATTTAAAGCCAGGACAATCGTATGAAAATGTGACAAAATATTATTTCCTAAAGGTAACAGAAACGCAATCCATGCATTCGGATGACTCTTGATAAGTTCATAGAATTTCTTTATGATTTATCTTCACTTAATTTCAGTATAGCTTTGTAAACCTTAAAACCCGATGCTTAAAATTTATGTTTAAAAGATTTTAATTTTTCGGAACGCCAAAGATGGAAAAACAAAAAAGTACCTTGTGACTAGATTGGAAAATGATACCTAATTTAAGAAAAATGACTCCGAGATATAAAATGATTTATTCCATTAAGGTTATGACTTCACCAAATCAGACGGACATACAACCTCTAGAGGTCACACAAAGCTATTTTTCCACTGAAGGCATTGCGAAAGACGACGCATCACCCCTGGAGGAAAAACATAAAACGATGGAGAGTACCTGCGTATACGGGAAAGGCATATTTTGGGAGGAATGGAGTGTGGGAAAACGAACAGAAGCCCGGTCTTGTGGGCTAAGATGGGGAGTGGGAAGGGGGTGGGAGGACTGGGAAAGGGGGAGGAAGACTGATGACGTGTTGGTTAAAATTGGCGTGATGTACGATTTTGGGCGGGGCTGGCGCCGTTGAGAACCGACGAAGACTAAGAAACGGGAAGGGGATTTGAAGATTGATGCGTGAGGGAGGAGTGAGGAAGGGAGATTCATATACCTAGGGGTTTGCGGACGAGCGTGGGGAAGATTATAATTGAGAGAATAAGGGCTAAGAAAGGAGATTCGGTGTGGTGATTGGTAGGCCCGGGACGGAGAGATGAAACGACCATGCATACCCAGAGTCATGGTAGGGAAAACAAATGGCGGTGGGAAGCACAAATTAGGGAATCTTTGATTCCAAGCGATTACTGTTCTCCACATATGAGCGCGGAGAAAAATGATATGGGTAATGCCACCTTTGTACGAACGTATTAATTTTCACCAATTACAAAAAAACCTTTAACATGTCCTTTACCCATATGGTAGTAACATTTTAAAAATTTAATTCCAAACAACAAAAGAGATTTTGGATTTTACTACATCTATTGCCTACTTTTGTGAGAAGTATTAATAGATAAATCTCTGCTGGTAAACTCGAGGGAGCTTGTATCATTTCCAATTAAGTTATAATTTTAACGGTAAACAAATCCTTTAGATAGCATTTATATGCACGAAGAGTAGTTTGATGTGGACATAAATTCAGCTACCAACTAATGGTCTACTGACAGTCGAAAGAAAATAATGTATATTTGACTCTTAGACTAGAAATTTACTTATTCACTTACAAGATTAGGAAATATAATTACAGCAAATAGAATTTTCATCTTTATCCGGTAATCTGAATTACTTTTCGTTTGTATTCACCGAGTAATCTTTTGTAAAATATTGTGAATTAGGTCAATAAAATTTGTAAATAGAAATATTATGCTGATATTTAAAAAAATCAGTTCGTAAACGTATACTCGAGCATAAAACGAGCATTAAATTTTAAATGATACTTATGGCAAGCAGATACAACAATTTCCAGTAAAACTCAATCTATCTCAACTTCTGATGTATTCAATGATATGATTCATTATTAAACGACTCAATTGAATATAAATGCAGTGCGAACCTGTAGTTTAAAGAAAAATACGATCAAAATACCGACAGAATTGATCTCAAAGAGCTAAATGCACCTACGTATTATTCTTGCTGTACCTTAATATGTTTTAAAGTAAGCCACGAAAACACATATGAATGGCAAATTTCCAATCAGGAATTTGATTGAACTCGCATTAAAATGCATATCTAAGATGCATTAATTCTTCTAAAGATAAATACGATTAAACATTCTAGTGTTTTCCTCAATAGAGGAAGCACAATGAAATAATGCCTTGTCATTTTTTATCACCTATGAAAAAATAACGTCCATTAAAAATAAATAATATGGTAAATTAACTGTATTGAGCCAATTTGACTTCAATTATCTGAATTTTGATAACACTGAAAATTCGCGCGGTCGGATGCATGCGATTACCAAAGAAAACAAAGCCTCCAGTGTGTATAATTATGCTTTATACCTTTGAAAACAAGTCTTGCGTGTGATCGCAATTTAAAGGGTAAATGAAAATGTCCAATCCACGTGTAACTTTTCAAACACACGGCCCCTGATTCCAGCTCATATAGGTAATTAGGACAGCTCTCGGAAAATTATGATGGGAACCATTTTTATCGTCTCTTATCCAACTTTCCGAATCGCTAAAAATCAACACGCCTACGCCAGGATAATATTTCACTCACGTGGGCCCATGCGAGCAAAGAAAAGAACACCTCGAGTGGGCTGAAAAGCACACCCCGTCCAAAATGCCACATCACTCCTCCACGGTGATCCCTTTCCCAACTCCATCGCTCCTCTCAAATCCGACGACCCGGATCGGAGTCCAGGGCGTGGGAAAAGCATTGTCCCCCTGCGGACCCGGAATAAATCTTCAACTTAATGCCCGCCTATTATCCTGCACAAACGTGTTATTTCAGTGCGAGCCAATGCTCTGCGAGTGCGCCTGTGCGTGTGCACACGTCACAGCACGTGCAAAGGGCTCATTGATGTTGCAATTAGGCTACCGTTCTCACTCTGGCGCCCCACCTCAAATTTCCTTTCTGTTTCCGAGTTTTCATTCTAGTGTGTAAATACCTGCAGATATGGAAGGAAGCGAGTCTAGTTCTTCATCTGGGCATACGGATATAATTTGGAAATATGGGGGAAAAGTGGTGGATTTGCTCCAGAACGATTGATCTGGGGGCAGAGGGGGATTCGGCCGAAAAGAGCCGAGTGCTGTGGCCAGATAGTTTCTATTATTTATTTGTGTAGACTGTCGTAATCTAAATTAACCAACGAACAAGGAATAAGAAACTAAATTAAACCACTAAAAAGAATCCGCGAGGTAAAAAATATTATATCGAAAAACTTAGCTGAATTGCAAATGCCTAAAGATGAAATAAGCAAATAATATATATTTCAATATCCAAACGATTTACAAGCAGCAATTAAATATTACACGAAAAATTTGAAGCACATGTGAGTAGCTTAGTTTCTAGGGCGTAAGGCTACTGACCGTTGGGCCCGGGGTCAATTCACAGTGACTTCCAGCTCCCAAAGCTGTGTGTTTTTTAGGAACCAGATAGTCCTGGGGAAATGTAGGTGGCATTGGAAAAGGAACTTCCCTCCGTGATGATTGATTTTCGCACGCCCCTCCTTAGGAAGAGGTGACCTCTGTGCTAAATAGCCAAACTTCGAATTGATGGATGTAGTTAAAAGGAGAAAGGGTCATTTGGACATTTTTACGCAATACCGTGGCGTATAAAGGAAGGGGATTGTGTCTAAAGATTTATGAGATTATTTAAAAAAATAGTTTTTCAGTATTAAATTACCGAGTGAGCATAGACTAAGGAAAAGATAAGGGAGGTCAGAGTGAGGTAGAGATTTCGGTGTGCTATATAATAAAAGCCACTTTTCTAATCATTTTGGCACTAGTTAACGAGAGAAAGGTTAACCTCCACCATGTTTTAAACCCTAATTGTAATCTCTGAATCATTTTTTACCTCTTTTTGGCACCTGTTTTAGTGCTTTGTGAATATTTAACTCACGAGTATCATTACATTACGCGTGAATTTCGCACCTAAAATGGAAGGAAAAAGGACTACGAATAAATAAACACATCGCAGCGACAGTCAAAGAGCAACTTCAAGTGAGCAGGTTACGGGAGCGATGGTAAAAGGGACGAACAGCCCCCGCGCATCTTTTAATTGATTATTTTCCGTTATTCCGCGTGGGGCCCACGAGTAGGGGATGGGGAGGAGTGGAGAGGAATGGGAATGGAAGGGTTCTTGGATTTACGGGGAAAAGATTTCCACCGGGACACGGGACTTGGCGGGGCAGCCGGAAGGGTTTGGAGCGCCGGGAGGGGGCGAGGAAGAACTGGGTATAATGGGCGTGAGTGGGAGAGAAGAGGGGGCACAAGAGGCTTGGAAACCACAACCAAAGACTCTACCCCCATCACACCATCCCAGAATCCACCTCACACAAGCCTAGAGGGGCCTCACATGCTAACTCTCCGAAGCCGCGGTCCACCCGAGCCACACCCGAAAAACGAACAAAAGCGACCGACGAGCGTTATTCTCCGACTCGCCTTTGTTTCTTACAGCGCGTTGGCTTCCGGCATATCACCCGCACACCATCCTCGTTAACCACTCAGGCCACCCTCGTCTTTTTTTTTTGACCGCCTTGCTCCAAGAGCCACACACTCTACCCTTCTCCACAACCACTCCCACCTGCCCGCCCATTGCCAGTGAGAGGGGGGGGGGTGCCTCCCCCTGCTCCCAATCCCCGAGACCACGTGATCCCTCGCAAAACAATCGCCACTCACACACCGAGTTCACCCCCCTTCCCACCCCATCCCACTCTTGCCCCCCTCTCTCCCCTGTCCACCCTTCGACTCAGTTAAGGGGGAGGGACTTTTTTTTCCTCGGCGGACAAAAATGGCGAAAGAAATGTCGTTATTCCGGACCAGGAATATCGCCCCGACGCCCATTCTTGCTCAAACACGAGCGGGAATGGGACGCGGCGCGAGCTCGGGATCGGAAGCCTCACGCCATCACCTTCCCAGCCACTACCGTCACCCGATCTTCCTCCCCCCTCTCATTACAACGCCGACCCGCCCCTCCCCCCTCCTACTCGTGCCGCCGAGCTTCTGGTTACTACCTCCTTTTCCCTTAATCCTTTTACGTACTCTATTCATTCCCACCATCTCCCCCACACTCTGAAAGACCCATATTACGAAAAGATCTTTTATTTCCACTTAGGGCCGAGTCCATTCCTTGCGAATTTATTTCACCAACCTGCGAGCTATGTTACCATACCCTTAAAAAACACGAAAAATTTTAATTTTCCCACACTTCTTCGCCAACCTTTTGAAAAGGGTTTTAACGAAAGAAAGGAGACGAGATTTATTTTATAACAATAAGACGCTGTCCTTTTGTGGACCAAACTTAAGCTTTTAAAAGACGTGATGTCCTTAATTATCGGGGGGGCTACGCTTTCATAACTATAAAAAAGATAAAATAACTGAAGAACTAACAACTTTTTATTTTTAAATTATTTCTCATTTTAATTCAAATAAGTAAACCAACCGCGATGAGAAAACATGGAATTGCGTAGTTAAAACTCTGCGTTCGTTGCAAAATTGAAACATTTTGAAAAAAATAATTAGATAAGTTATTAATAAATAGACGATCGGTAAAGAATAAGCGATAAGATATAATCCAGTTTCAGGAAGCAATTTTACAAAGGTATCATTCAATGTGAGCAAAGAATATTGGTACTCTTTTATTGAAAATAAAATTATTTAACGTTATAGCAGGATATTATGGTTGAAGGTCAACATTTAGGGTAGTTAGATGTAGGGCAACAGAAGAAATATTTTTCTAGTGCAGCCACTTTCCCATGAGACTGCTCGCAATAGCCGCTTTTTTTGCTTCGACTCTCATCGACATGAATTAGATTATATTCAACTGTTGCAGTTTTAAATGGATCTCACGGCTGAACGATGGCTTCGACTTTAAATCAATATTCTGGTCGCTTCGTACATATCTTTTAGTGGATCGTGCTCTCTCATTTTTAATTGCACGTTTCCACTTATTTAAAAAAAATCTATAAATGGGAATGTGACTTCCGAAGAATACCAAACGAGATCCATATGATAAATGAAGAGGTCTATTTGGTAAATAACTTTTTTATTTAAACATTCAACCAAGAAAATAAAAACATATAGTTAACATGCGAAAATATACGCATTAAATGAGATATTTGACCAGAGATGAAAAATAAACTTAAAACATATCCATTTAATTTAGCTAGTTCATTGTGATTAACGATTAATTCTTAAATAAATTAAATTTATACAAGTGAAAGAGAAAAACGATCATCAAACAGCGTCTTTGATAAAACTGGAGGAAAGTTTGTTGGAGGATATTGAAATGCTAGTCAAAATTTAAAAATATACAAACTACAGTAACCAAATTTAAATCAAAAAGAAATAACTCAATTATACGAAATTAGTTACAGAGGAAAAGGTAGTAATTAATACTACACCACTTTAAATCCCTTTTGTTTATTTCTAGGGAAAACAAACCCAAACCAGGGCTCGAATAGCAAAAGAGAAGATGAGGAGTATGATTTGATTGGTGGTCAAAAAAAATTGGACGAGATATTTGGTGTAACTAT
This sequence comes from Calopteryx splendens, assembly GCA_002093875.1. Taxonomy (NCBI): domain Eukaryota; kingdom Metazoa; phylum Arthropoda; class Insecta; order Odonata; family Calopterygidae; genus Calopteryx; species Calopteryx splendens. The sequence goes on from LYUA01000024.1 coordinate 952,654, forward strand.
ATAATAAAAACTATTATAGTAAATATATTTAAAGAATGTTGAGCAGAATTATCGAATAGGTATTTATAGTTTAGGAGAATTGAAAAAGGAAGAACAGGAATTTTAGGTGGCATTGGCATGAGGGATTTCAAAAGCTTTGTTGAGCTGGAAAATAGAAAAAGAGCCTAGAAAAATATTTCTTTGCCCCTGCTTTATAGATTTACGTAGCAAGCACTAGTTTTCAGGTACCTCTCTGGAACCATCTTAAAACCATATACTGTTTATTACGTCTCTCTGGATTATAACTACGTATTTTCTCTGAAAGACGAGTCTATTTTTCATAATTCAAAATACTAATATACGGTTTAATTTACATATTTTGGTCATATTTTTTTACAATTTTAAAAATAATTATATAAATTTTCAATACTCGGAACGTACCTAAACATTTGTTTAGATCAGAACTTTTAGTCAGTGAAACGATTGACTTAATGAGCAGGAACACCCAAGTTAAATCTACATTGATGGCTTCTAAAACTATGAGAGAACAGGAGTTCTTTATACATAATCTTACAATTTTACTGTTCACATTAATCACATAATGGTATGTGAAGATTTTTTTTTACCTATTATTAAAATCTGCTGCATGGAATCAGCCACGTAGTGCATGAGTTTTAAAATATTCATACGCTCTTAAACAATAGTACTCTCCCGCAGTTCATCTAATTAATAGTATCAATTAAAAAAACAAAAATTATTGCAAGAAAAGATATTTATTGTGTACTTCATACCAAAAATCAAATTGGAAACATGATGTTTCATTTCTCACTTCAGGCTGGTAGTCACATAAAATGATTGTTTGATAAACTTCATAGATTTTAATATGATTCTTCAAAAATCGTCCTTATTGTCCCTAAAACATCAATTTCGCACTTAGGCTGACAATATTGCATTAAAAATTCTAAAGAAAAAAATATTATTACCGTGCATACATACACATTTACTCAACCATTCTATATGCGAGAGCATAGCTGCCTTCTGCATCGTAAAATGAGTAAGCTGAACTGAAAATTTCGTGCCCAATGAAATAAATTCCCTGTCCCGTTGAGATTCTCCTTCCCCTTTGTCCTACGCCCACCATGATTCGCAAAAAAATATATATTTTTCTGGTTGTCAACCTGCCACGGTAAACTTGGGAGGAAAAAGGATAAAAGCTCTTCCTCCCTATTTAGTTCCGATGAGTTAAATCGTTGTTCTGTGCGCGCTGGAGAGTCGGGAGGATTGTATTTGGAAAGTTTTCGTAGCCCTACAACGTCAGTATTGGTATACGGACGTGGCTGGATGTATTCGGAGAGAAAAAAGCAGGAAATAGGAAAGAGAGAGAGAGAGTGAGTTCCACGACGCGCTTCAACGTTTCCTTCGTTCTGTATCCTACTTCGCCTCTCCCATCTCCCAAAAACCTCTTTCCCTACGAATGGGAGAGAGAATTCTTTAGTTTCACTTTCGATAAGACAAAGTTCCCCATCCGTCCGTTCCGATCCCTTTCCTCCATGTCTGCCCGCCCTTTTAGATTTAACATCAATAAACCAGTGCAACTACTATTCTTTCAGCAGCAGCATTCATTGGCATGAGCATTCATATGTAAACTTACTATCCACCCATTTCACCTACACATTATTCAAATTCACTCATGGTTGATCACACACCGAGTAGTACTCATACATGTACGTTGGAGGATTTGGGAATATAATGATTTTTGCAATTGGATCCGGGTCAAGCCCCATATAATTGTGCTTACTTGCCTACTACTCGCACACCTGAAAGTGAATTCATCGTGAATTTAACTCGTTCATGCATATAGTACAGTAATTTTGAATTAACGGCATCACCACTACGATTGCGACCACAGATTTCACGAATTATTTTTAAGTGAAATTAAATGCAATACACCGCAAATGAAAAATGACGCAAGTGCGTTTTGAATAACTCCATTTTGCCGATTCTTGTTGGGGTCCTTCACACCGACTTCCTCATGTGTAGATGGATTCCGTAATGATATGCCATTTACTCATCTTTTCAACAATGCATTTTGAAAGCATTATATTATATATCTATTGACGCTATGCTATGGAGATCCTTTAAAAATACTACTATAACGAAGTTCTATACTTGTAGTTTCCCTAGCCCCCATTGCAATGGGTCAACTCCCCATGCTTCCCTTTTCCCGCCCGAAGAAAGCACCCTAATTAACTCGGTCGTTCTCCGTGAAACGCATATTCTCATCCTAGACACGACTTGAAATGCTTTGACCCGATGGACTATATATTCCCCTAAATTGGGTCTGGAAATTTGTGTGCTCAAAAACCTCGTCGTCGTCCTGAACCGGCGCATCCAATCATAAAGAGTGGACACCCACAACGTAAGTCAAACCCCTTCCTTTCACTCGAATACTCGCTTGGCATCGACCATAGCTGTCCTTCAAAGTGAACTCAAAAGGTTTTTCTATTCAAATTCAACTTCAGATGAGTTGAATTACAAATGCGAGCTTGTATGAATGTGCACGTGACTGCACGTTTCCATAAAACCACTTTTTCATTTAAAGGAAATTATATTCTGTTTCAGGCAGCTTTATTTTTTACCTTGCGACTGCAATGAGACATACGATAAAAATTTTACCAGTCTCAATTACACAGCATGCCCATTTCAGATATTCATATCTCCCAATTGGTTAGCTGTCCCAGAAAAACAAAACATAAATTATTAACACTCAAGCAGATGTTGCACGAAGTAGAAATCACTAAATCAGATCTTTCTGGTTCCGTTTTATCGCTTGATGGCTGCATTATGATTCCCCCCAAATGACATTTGTTTTCCAGTGAAGTTCATTTTTCATCTAAAAAACAATGAAAAATTAAATTTTATGGCGGTAGTCAAAATGTTGAAAGATTAGTCCGATAGTGAATCAGTGGTGTTGCAAAAAAGGCGGGATTTCATGCAATTTAATACAAAGGTCGCTCGCACATGACGTACATCTATATCTGACACATTTTAGACGGCGAGAGTTAATCGAATTATAAATATTCACACATATTTTATAGAAACGAGCAAGAATTTTTTCCCAAAAAGCCATATCCTGGCACTCACTCAATGTTAAAATAGTTGACGGATTGTACTTTTTGGATGGCTAAGAACCTATAAATTTGACAAAACATTGTAAAGTAGAAGTAAGGTAATTAAAGACTCATTTTTCACAAGATATATGCGTTAATGAATGAAATAAATTAATTAATTTTTCAGAAAAGAAAATATTTTGCATAAAGACACACTAGCGTTACTTAAAAGACATAAGGGATCAAATCCTTAATTTAAAACTAAAATTAGGAGATGAAAAAATAATTTACATTTATTTTTAAAATCATCTTAAAATATCAGCTTACAGAGAGTTATCTGTTAAAATCTCAGTAATCAACCCTACGATCGGCTAGGCATGTGAGGGAAGAGCTCACCCAATACTAAGCCCAATAGCGTGTGGAATTCAAGCATCAGGGTAATAATAATAATATTGACGATATTATTAGTCGAAATTAGGGCCTATATGACCCTCTCTTACGTTTAACCTTGTTTACAATTACCAACAAACACACATCCATGCCCTAGGTGGTGGATGAAAATCCACCTAGGCG
>LYUA01000024.1:956346-966666 GCA_002093875.1 Calopteryx splendens
TCCACCTAGGCGGGATTCGAACCCGCGACCTTAGGTTTGGCAGTCGAGGACGTTACCCTGACGCCACCGAGGTCGGCAAGGGTAGGATGGCCAGTTCCTTCCCCTTTCCCCTGCGATTACCAAGGATAGCCCGTTACGCGAAAAGTCATAATACTACTTGGATGAAGCTGAGGGTGCACAGAGGCGTCACCCGGAATCGAACACGGGACCTCCGGATAGTAGCTCAGCTATCTACCCACGAATTACCGTGCAAATAAAAATATACCTATTATATTGATGACAAAACTTGCACCTACGCTTATTTCGGTATTATTTCGTCATATTTCAACTAATGGCAATATTTAATTGTCTAAAAAATAAGGGCCCTAAGCTAACTACCTTGAGCATTTTTTTTCTTTTCGTTAATAATATTTTTATTTTTGAGGTCTTTAAAATCAATTTAACTTTAATGTTTTTCCAAAGAATGTTATCCAAAAGAATGATAAGTATTTACATTCCGGAAAAAACATTCCCTATTAAGTGCTTAAATTTTGCTTGAGCTACTATAAATTCTAAGGTCACACACAAATGTGCTATTAAAATCCTAATAAAAAAACAATCTAATATTTTTTGAAAAGTCGGATAGGTACAAATCTTTTCTATAGTGTCATTAAATTGTTTCATTGCATTTTTAAAAGGTTGCTGAATCAGGTAATGCGCATAATATGCCTAATTAATACTCAGGTAATGCGCTTATACTGTTAAGACTTTAATGTCTTCAATTACATTTACCTGCCTAGAGACATATCAATAGAACTGGGGACATGGAATGTTTCTCATACACACTTTGAGCCGAATATAACGTTTGTTTAAAATTAACTTAATTCAATTATAACTTTAATTTAATTATCATACCATATTGATGATTTACCACTTTTTGAGTTTTAATGATTATACCATTAAAAATATGGAATTAGGGGAAAGGAGTAACAAAAAGAATACTTAAATAGAGAATTTAGAATTTCTGAAAATGAAATTAGTAGGATAAACGAAGGATACAACAGAAACGAATGGTTCGACTTCCCAAAAGCAAGTGCAAAAGCTATTAATATTCAGCACTCCTTTCTTGAAATTGAATACTTGTAACGAAGAAAATGAAAGGCAGGGATATTCCCCAATCAAACAGAGCTGAGGAAGGGAACATAAGGGCGAGGCCAATCCTCGAGTGTTGGGGAGAGGTGTTGATGGAGAGGTCTCGTGGAAAAATTGAACGTAACAGAGATGAAGAAGATATAGATTAAGGCAGGGAAAGGACGAGTTGGGAGTGCGGAAGGGTCGGAAGAGGGGAAGTGGACGCTAAGAGCGGGTGAGAAAATGGGGTGGGCGAAACATATCCCTTAACCAAGATGAAGGGCGAGAGAGGTGGGGCGTAAGGAGCCAATTATGCATCCCCCAAGCCAACTGATGGATGGTGGCCATTTCTTACGCCTTGTTCCCTGTCTCGGTGCGACGCGGAATCCATAGAGATATGGCTATGGAGTCTCCTCTACTTCCCGCCCTTTCCCCAGCCACTTCCTCACCCTCTCCCTCCACCCCCTCCTCCTCCTCCACGCGCGATCCCTTTTTTCCCCCACTTCCCTCCCCCGCCCGCCAACGGGCGGGCGGACGAACTCCTCGCTCGCCGGAGCTAACCGTTCATTCTCGCCCCGTGGCGGTTACATCTTCCTTTTCGTCTCACCCGGCCGCCGCCGCCGCGCCGCCCGGCTACCCACCTTCACGACTGTCCACGACCCTGCCAATCAAAGCCCCACACTCCGTCACTCGTCTTCCTTCTCCCTAATATTTAATTACTGGGTGGGCGTCCGTGAGAAACAAAGGCGCACGTGAATGGTCACATATTTTCGATTTTATGTGAATAAAGTTATTTCTTGAAGAGAGTTTGTTGCTAGCTTAGGGATATGTAGGCATGTATTAAGAAAACCAAGTTATTTTCTTGCGCGAGTCGAGGACTGTTGGAGGATAGTTATGCACACAGAAAAATGAGAAAAATAAGTACTCCAGAATATATATTAATAAATTGAATTTTTTTCCAAAAATTAGAGAAATTTACGAAATAATCGTAAGAAATAAAATTTTCGGATTTGACTCCGTTTATGAATGGTGGATATTGGTGGTCTGGTTTTAAAACAGTCGCGAAATGAAAAAAATCCAATAAAATTTAAATGACTTAAAATAATTAATAACTATCAGAATTTTGTCATTTATTTGAAAATACACTGGAAACTTAACTAAAATTTACTTTTATGGGATATAAGATTCTATTATAATAATCGTAAATCGTGTTATACCGTAACGAAAAAATAATATATAAAATAATCATTGGAATAACACAAATCATCCGATAAAAATAAATATTTATACTCTATCCACTTTTAATCAGAGACTAAACAGCTAATGTGCAACAAATAGAGGTTAAATTATTTTTTTGTGCCAAAAATATTCATTTTAAATCTGGTAGAATAAATTAGCGATTTATTCTTTAATTCAATATTCACATTCATCGCACGATTTGGGTGAAGTTCAGATTGCTAACAACCATTTTGCAACACTCATTCGGTCGAAAACCTTAATAAGAAAAAATGAGAATTGGGAAAAAAATATTGAAAAATGAAAAGTAAAATATTTGAACTTTTTATAATTTTTAAGAAAATATAGCGGATGATTAATTTTATATATTGAATTGTTTTTCCTCTATTGCCCTTAAATTGGAAAGAACCCTTTCTCATCGAAACACCCATCGCTTCCCGTTTGAGCTAACTTCCTCCTCTGGCACTCGACAGCATTTTATCACAATACTCTTGAAAACAGTGGAGCCCGCCAACATATTAGGCTATCACGCAACAAGAGAATAATATCCTGTCTCATTTTTCCCGGATTCGTGGGACCTATCTGAAAGTTAAGCCAGATAACCAGGTGAAGTGTTCCGAATACGGATTTGCAGATTATTTGTATATGCTCAAGTTCAGACTTTAGAGTGTTTGCTCCCGTATCTGCACATCTCTCTTCACTTCCTGCGTTGCCCCCTTTCCCCGAACACTTGTGGCCCGTGGCGCTGTTTCAGGTATCTCCCGACTACACGAGTTCCCTCGGGGCTCCGAGCCGTCACTATCTTCCTTCTGCTGCTCTTAGCTAAGAGTCAAGTCACGCGAGAGTATACCCTCCCTCTCATTCGAACCCACAGCGGGAGGAGATTGATCAGAGGGAACTAACGTTGGCCACCAGCAGTATAACAATAAAACAAGATTAAGTTTGAATCATCATCTGGAAGGATAAATAGCGTACATAGTACCGCATGAAAACAAATTAAATCGTCTCCTTACCTTGAAAATATTTTTTTATTCTCATTGCATCTTCTCTTCTAATCATTCGCATTTTGCAACAAAAACCAATCCACTGTAAAAGAACCTGATGTAATCCATGAACAAAGCAATGCGAAACCAGTAATTTAATTTGTACATAAAAATAAAATGATCATGAATGATCTGAAGCGTTTTTGAAAATGTCCTCCAATAACGTCAACTTATGACTCATTCATTCAACAATTTCTAAATTCGTTCAAAATTTCTATTTTCACCTGAATTTCTCCATGCTTTTATTCTCAGATTGATTTTAAGAAATACTGTATTTTTCAACAATTCTATTAAAACACGACCTGATGATTAACGTAAAACCTTGAACGTCATCATTAGGTCATGGCGTCCAACATCGAAACCTACTTCGCCTTCTTAATAAAATTGTTTGGAATTACTAATTGCTGCTCTAATCAACGTGTTGACCAAATTTCACAAAGTGACGCCTGAAACAACGAATTTATAATTTCGTATTAGGATAATATTATAGAATTTATTTTCCATTAATTAATAGAAAAAAAATTCACGTAAGAAACGGGGGTTTTCTTCTAGCTAATATTTACTCTCCTTCCTTAAGGATTCTTTCAATCAATCGTCAAGTCCAAGATTTGAAATTGTCCTCAAATATTTTTACTAACACATTAAAAACTGACATTACCCTTTGCCATACGAAAAAAATTCGTTGGAAACGACTAAGGGTTTTATCTCGATCCTGTGTTCCAAATATGAATAGAATCCTTAAAATAATCGCATATTAACGTCTTTTCAATATTTCGAACTATCTACGATGAACGATGAAGAGCATACGAAAACTTAATTCTTTTTTCAATTCATTCAAGTTTAAATGAGTGCACGAAAATCGGTCCTTCCACGGAAGTTCTAATCTACCGCAACACAGACAGGTTATGTTTATTAGGAACCTGGAGTCAATGAATTCCTTACCCATAAACACAAATAATATCGTATTTTCCAGATATTCCACACTTTTATGTTACTTTTTGTTGGCGCCTGCCCTGACGCGAGTATATAAACCGTCAAAAGGGTCACTTTCGGTGGGTTAATCTTTCTTAAACCTAATCAGGCCATCAACTCTTAAATAGCACAATATGAACTAATTTTCGTGCGCCTCAGTTTGGGATATACTTTTCAGTTATAGGGCTCACGATAAAACCTATCACAGGCCCAAAAACACTTAGGAAGACATCATACCAAAATGGAAAAAACATTTTCAGGACACCTCAAAACATGCGTTTCCGGTGAAAACCAATAATCGATTATTTACAACATCACAATAGGTTCCCACACACCACTTAGTGTATTTTAAATGTAAAAATAAAAGTGTTTTTAGTAAATATATAGCGAATATTTTTCTAACTATATGAGATGTAAAATAATTCTCATTTTCCTTGTAATATATATTCTATTCAAGTATTTTTTTCATTTTTGTAATCCATAATAGTTTTTCATGGCCTCGGCAAAAGCTCATATCATCTATATATAGTGTTGTGTTCACTCATTAAAACATTACCGAAACCTGTAGGCATTTCTAGGATTTTCTCCATTTCTTAATTCAATGCTTCCGGAGGTGGAGCCCATATGCCTAAATAAACATTTATTATTGGTTTCAGCTAACATGAATTGTATGTCTCCTTTATTTTTCTATTACTATATTTTTCCCGTTCGCTTTTGAAAAACACCAGGCATGAATGTAATTTTTCAAGGGTACACCGCGCATAAAAATTGAGATTTCCCCATTTTTTCCTATATTTATGATACTCCCATACGTTTAATGTGCTATTTTAGCATGGTCTGCAACGTTCAAAGTTATAAAATATAATCATTTTAACTGCAAAGAGAGCGACCGCGTACGGCTGTCCATCGTTTATCTTAACGGGATATGTATCTTTACATGTTTCAGCAATTCATTTTAGAGCACATTCAAAGCATCGATTTTTCAAGCCGTGTAAGCTACCGTAAGATATGTCACGATACTTGTAGCTCGTTTTATTTTAAATAAGTAAATACCAGAAGCCTGGATTCACCCTCGGCACGTTATGTGGCCATGACAGCTTCCCTCCAATCCTCCCCCCTTGTCAAATCCCATTCAATTTTCGTTTTATTTTCGGGCGTTCACCCGATTCCTTCTTAATCTTGGCTGGCCGGCTCACATTCCTGCCTTTCACTCAGACAGCGGACTCCCATTCATTTGCCTGGATTTCACATTCTCCCCCCGGTCCAGCCCACCATAACCTCTTACGCACTGCACCCTCCCAAAGTTTTTCCCCACGGAAAACTGTTTCTTTGAAACTTCAACCACCCCAAAAACGTCCTATCCCCAACCCCCAGACATCCTCCCTCGAGCCACCCCTCACCCCTGGCCAGACCTTTTACTTCTCCTTCTTCGGTGACAACCTTTGTCTTCTCCTCTCTTCAAAGTTATCATATTCCCTTCTCCCCATCTCCGCAACCCTCTTCTTCCCCTCACGTCCAACATTATTCGCCAACCATTTCTCCCACTCCATTCCCACGCACCCTCACCCGCCCTTCCAACCACCCACCCCTTTGACACTCCCCAAAAAGCTCCGTCCAAAAACTCGGCCTAATCTCCATACCTCCGTCTCACAACCCCCCTTCCCTTACCCTATTCCTCCATGCCTTCACCCGAGTATCCTTTTCTGTTACAAACAAGTGCCATTCAAACTTCACAATTACCTCGAAGGGGTGAGCGAAGGGGGGGGGAATAGAGGAGCCGCATTTGACAACTTCTTCAGTCCGAGAGGGAACGACCCCACGGCAGTAAAAAACCCACCCTTCGGGGACGAAGAGGTGGGTGGTGGGTAACATGGGTGGTAGTTGATGTGTCGGTGAATGTGAAAGAACCGTGGTTTGATGTTGTATGGCCACAAGCATAATTTAGGATGAAATTTGACGGTAAAACTTTATGCCCCTGGAAAAAGATAATAAACGGTGATGCTAAAGACACGGAAGGGAGATTTAAAGTGACAGGAAGGTATCTTCCGGGTTTTTCGACGAAAAATTCGCCTTTACAGAGAGAAAAGGCTGCCAATTTAATAAATTTCTAGTCCCTTTTAAACTGGGACCAAAGTTATCAGGAAAGGATAGGATATTTTCTTACGCCTTTAGTCTGCATCCCTAAGAAAGTTATGGGTTGGAAATAACTTCAATACCCTTGCGTGTTATTACAATTTTTCAAATAATGCTGAATCAACTTTTTACCATTGCTCTAGATAAGTTACTGTTTTAATACAGAAAAAAGTTGTTCTTGAAAGACCAGCAATATCTTCCTTCGATGTGTTTATAAATTATATAACACGCATTATTTTTGTCAGTATAATTGCAAAATAATGAATTGCTTTGAATGTTTCTTTATTCATTCTTAAGGGTTTCTGATTAACAAGCAAATGTTTTACTTTATTTATGCTAATTAATCTTACAGGACGTAATGAAAGAAAAATTAGTCCTCGTTGTTCATTGAACTATATTCCTGCTCCAAATTAAATTTTATGAAAACGGAAAATTACAAGCATTCCATCTTTCTATTCATAAGAGTATTTTCAATATGTTTATATCTACAATTACGTTTTTTGAGTGAATGTAATTTTTTTAGTTCGAAAATGAAGACAATACATTTGCCATTATTTGTCACGTTGAGGAACAATAACGACTTCATTCTACAGTGGTAGTTAATTAAATTCTTTAACGTAAAACATATCCTGTCGGAAGAAAATAAGGAGCTCAAGGGAAATTATAAAAGTAAAGATATGAAAGAACAAGAGTTTTTTCTCCATCTCCTTAATATAGTTTGCATTCTTTACTTCATTCACGGGAATATAAATTTTATTTCAGTGTACTCGGTGACATTAAAATCTGTCCCTTTTCAGGTTGGAAACAGGGAAATAAAACTCCGGGCTGCTCTTCAAATAATTTTTCTTTTGATTTACTGTAATAGTAATTCCTTGCGCTGACACGGACGAAAATACAACTACCACCCCTTCACTTTCACTAAAAAAAAGGTACGGTGATAACAAGTAAATACGTACATTATCGTTGGAGCTCTTCACAGCAATAGTCATGGTACTATTTTTTCCTTTCTGACGTCAACTGGGGTCCCTCAGATTGGACCCTAGAATCTAGATGTCTCTCGCTGGTCTAAAAAGTGCTCTGTAATCTTATGATTGTTCACCCTAACCTCGTGCTTTCCAGAGAAAAGAATTACGTCACCCCTTCTGCAGGTTTAATACGTTATTACTAACGATGATACTCCGAGATTATTTCTCTTCTATACTTTAAAGCCAAATTTTGGAAATGCCTTGTATAAAAAAATTCCAAAATTCAAGACGCAGAGCTCGAGATTTTGTACTGCCTTCTCTACTGATTTACTAATCATTCCTAATGCACGATTAATGAACGAATGAACAACTCACTTTTTTTCTATCCTCTCTGTGCCTACTAATTTCCTTATATAATAACTACTATTCCCTTACACCTTATTATACTCATCTCTTGAAATGAAATAATTAAGTCGAACTTTGAAAATGTAGCATATTTCGAAAATTAAAGTGATTGTGAACATAATTCAATTTACTGACTGGGTTTTATATGCCATATCCATCCTGCTCTTAAAACGAGACTTGCAGACAACTAATTTTAAATTGGATACATAAAATAAAACATTTTCATAAGAAAATAAAATAAAATAAAATTCATCACCGTATTCATAACGTGAAAGAATTGATACACAATGCTACAAAAAAATTTAAAAGCATAAACCAATTCTTTATTTGTCACTCAATAACGCAGCAAAAATAGGCGTCAATAAATTATTTTTCATGTTTCTTTGGCATATATTTGGTTAGAGCTTCTACATTAAAAATGATAAGTAAAAATTTTGGGTCTACAACAAACACAATACTATATAGTCGTTAGGAACACCCCACCTCAATTACATTCTAATTATATCTTTGGAGTGAATAAAAGCTAAAATAAAAATACAACCGACCAACAGTACAAATAAGATCAGTTGTTTGCCCAAATAAGAGTTACCGATTTAATATTGGCCAAAGGCATGACGGATACCATTCAGTTTCCGAAGGTAACAATACTAAATATTCGTAATATACCAGCAATTCTATAAGAAAGTTGTATTTGTCGGCTCGTACGCTTTCAATAAATATTGGATAAAAGTTTCATTTTAAAAATACCTATCTATCCCATCAAGGAACTACCGATGAAACATAAACTTTCGTATTGAAACAAACCCAGACCTGCCAGAATAGAAATAATTACTGGAGGAATATACAATAAATACGTCGTAAGCTACCATTGGCTTGATATTGAGGCACAGTGACTGTCAATTTTGATTCTCCTTAGGCTCGGGTCGATAGCTTTTGAGACCATTTGTTAAAAAGGTTTTCTAATTAAAATATAGTTTTCATCAATAATTTTATTGCAACAAAAGTGAGGGGAATGTTTCTTTCGGTAGCTTATATGTTTTTATCGCTCAGCGAAATATCTACCAATGGTAAACTCTATTGATTGTGAAGGCAATGTCACTGCGTTCAGAATTGAATCCTTCTGAAACAATATAGAGAGAGGGGATAGATTCGGGAAAAAAACTTTTTTTCTCAGTTACAGAGACACCGAATATTTCCCATCATCCGTTCTCGAACCCATTCACAACTTTCCTTATTACCCCTTACGCTTGAAAGGTGCAAATGACAGCTGTCGAGCTCTTTCGGCCGAAGGTTTCAATTAAGTGCCTTTAGCGTCAAGCTCAATATTACATAAAATGTGGAAAGATACACCCCACTGCTTTTGAATGACAATGGATAAAAAAACTATACGCACTCAATCCAGAGAACTGCCAAAGTAAATAAATCTTTAATAAAGGAAAGGCATTGTTACTGGATGGTTGTACCCATGTAAGAGTAAAAGTGCCAACAAATATTTTGCGGGTTAATCAATATTTTTTAAATCACTATATCAGTTATTAATTTTTTTTTATTAGATGTTCATTTTCCCGAAATTGGTTATTTTTAAGTATTCAATTCAGCATAGGGGATTCAGAATAATTACTAGTAAAGTATTACAATGAATTATATTATTCAGCTAATCAAAAAATCAAAAGTTACAGCTTGCGCATGACTTTCTTTTCTCTTTTCCTTCATTACATTGATTTAGCGCAAAAGTTTTGAGACGAGTATATTTTATTGTGGGAAGAAATATACCGTTAAAGGTGCAATTTAAATAAGCAAGTATTTAGAATCGTTCCTTCTTTTATTTTGGATAATTTGCAGCGAAAAGGGGAGCTACATAAATTCTGAGTTTCTGGACCACGAGTTTTTTTTAATATAGGTAAGTACCAAATTTTAATGTTTTGTTTTAATATAGGTAAGTACCAAATTTTAATTAAGGACTTGAATACACCAAATATTCATGGAAATTCCAATCAAAGATTTAAGAGCAACCAATTCGAATTTAGACCTTGCTGATCAATTTCCTGTATGTGATAATTCAAAACGTTCTAAAAGAGAATGAAGCGTGGGAAGGGAAAATGGGCGAGCGCTTACTGGTTATGTACTTCCTCCATTCCGAGGGCAAGGGCAGTACGTGTCGGCTCCACTGCATCGGGCCCATGTCCGGCCGTCCGTGGGCAACGACATGACCGGACGGAAGCACGGTGACAGGGCCTCCGAATCCGGGGGTTGGGAAGGAGAGGCGCGGACACGTACTCGATCGCCTCTTGACGACTAAACGTGCTGCCGGGAGGCATTTACAGATGCACATGGACGTGGCGTCGCGACGCCGCCCGAGACATTCGGAGCAACCACGCAGAACTCGGCGGGGGGATCTCACGCGATCACTAGTGTGCGCTCGTGTAACAGAGTGCGTGCGTTGCGGGTTGGGGAGG
>LYUA01000024.1:1215944-1231205 GCA_002093875.1 Calopteryx splendens
CCCCCCCCCCTCTCCAAAGGTCCCACACCCAATCGTTTCCCCCAACCCTCACCACCCCCGCTCGGAATATTTTCGCGTCCCGCCCCTCATGCACCGCAGCTCTCCCTTTCAACCCGGGACCCTTACCCCAGTGGTCCCCGGCGAGACCCCTTGTATCTCTCACCACAACCATTCATCCGGAGGTTCGTGTATCCAGTTCCTCCCACTCCTATCGTCATCGGGTCTACCCCTTCCCCTACCCCAAACCCCCAGTCCCGAAAGCTACTTTTCATTTCAGGATGTGATTCCCCTCCCCAACCATATCATTCTCCTCCTCCCCATCCCCGGATCGATACGGCGATGAAGTGCGCAAACAGGCTCCAGAGCCGTGAGGACCCCGCGAACCGATCGACGAGACCCCCGGCGAGAAAATGCCTAATGCCTTCTACCCGAAGACGACAGTTTCCCCTTCCGATGCGTGACGAGTGGGGCCGGTGAAGTGACATAATTAGGGCCGGGATGAAGAAGCGCTGCCCCGAAACGTTCCGCCCATTTGAAGAGGGGGAATGAGAAATATATCATTTCGGTCATTTTCCGAGGGAAGTCACTTCTGTTAGGGATAGCCCACTCCAAAGAGGAACCCGATCAATGACTTTAGACTTGCTCATCCCTATTGAACGACATATTTCCTTTTATCCCAGCTATTGATTTCGCGATGAACGTAAGAAACTAGGGGAGATGACGGAGAAAAGGCAGATTTTCGAGTACATGGTGACCGTATTTACAGCTGGAATTTTAGTGGTGATTGTGCCCTTGACTACAGCCATGTAAAACCACCAAAGGTTCCATATCTACCATATCCATCACGCGATTTTTGTTTGCAATGGTGCTTATAAATTTAACGTTACGCTAACGTGAAGGCTTGTAAATCATTTACACATTCAATGACTAATTAGATTATGTAAATCTGAAGAGCTGTAAGCATAAAGGTTAAGTTGAATGAGAAAGCACTTGCTTGAAATTACCGGCGATATCTATTTACCAAGATGTGCGTATCCCACGAACCATGAAAGTTCGAAAAATATATCCATGACTTAAATACTTTTTTAAACTTTTGGTAATCTAATTAAATTTGCATGGATATACTAAACAATATAAAAACTCATTTTATAGCTGTAAAATCAACTTTGTACCCTTAAGATAAGGAGGAAGAAAAAGAACAAGGACAATGCATTGATTAATCTTTTATGAACCCCAATGTATTTAATCTTTCATGTATAGGTAATATCATGAATCGGGACTTTATACATATACGTTTTACACTTTCCAAAATGTATCAAACACTTATCAAAACAGCACCTATAAATATTAAAGCTAAAGAGTATTGAAAATATTAGTAAGGGATTATAGATATATTTTTGTATTTTTCGTACAATGTATTTTATCAAAGGAGCAAATTATGAAAGGTATTAAGAAAAAAAATAATGAAAATACCACACTGATCTATCCAATTTTGCAGGAGAGAGGTACATATTTGAAAACGTGCTTGGAAAGCTCTTTATAAATAATATAAACTCTTCAATTGATATATGGACGGGTAGGTAAACTGAATAATAATTACGAGAGTATACTTTAATTACATCGTGTCTACAATGTTAAGGTCTATAAAGAGACTTCTAACCATGTCATTCTAAGAGACGTAATTTCTCTCCCCGATTTTTCTGTTGCCTTTTCTCCCCTTCCCTTTTTCATTCCCCCTGTACTTCATTCGACGGTACCAAACCCATTCACAGAGTGAATAGTCAACCCTCTGCCGTGAACGAAGGACAACCCCACTTGTACGCAGTCAAGTCTCGAGCGACGACGGAACACGAGGACCAATATCAAATACGATGGCTCGGGCACGAACTCGTTCGGGAGGGAGAGTGGGTGGGTGGTGCACGCACGCACACACACTCACACACAAGCTGGGCGATCAAGGGCAAGGGGAGTTCATTTGCTCGCTTCCTCGTCAACTCCACTTTCCCTTTCATCCAATCCCATCAAACCCTCGCTGACCCCCCAACCCACACTCCTTCCTCTACCGTCGCCGCCCTCCATTTCCCGCGAACGACCATCCCGTACCCTATTCTCCACCCTAAACCCAACTTTCCCTTTCGCGATCCTCGCTCCCTACCCCCCCAATCCCCCCTACTCCAAGAGCTGGCCGTGTTGTATCGATGTCTTGACCGCGATATGCAATGCCCACTCGGCATCGCATTGCGATGCGGTGGTGTCTCCTGGCAATGAGAAAATTCGCCAACTTGAAGCTGTGATGTAACCTAGTGTTTTTCGATATACCACGCTAAAAGTCGACCATCGATACTGCAAAAATATCGAAGGCGATGAAGAAAGCGGTAAGCCGCAAACCTGCATAGGAAGGAAGCTTAAATATTATGTATGTGCTATATGCTCGCAGAGAATTTTAGAAAAGCGAGGGAGAGTTAGGCATGTTAGATGGAATCAAGGGAGGCACGAAGTATTCAGAAGTGAAGATAGGGTTTCTGTAGGGGTGTGTCCTTCAATGACCTACCTTAGCCGGTAGATTACCCTTCCATATGCTCGTATACCCTCTCTCCAACGTGAGTTCACTACTGATTGCGGCCGAGTTCAATCCTGGAATGGATTAGCCACCGTCCTATAGCATATTGCATGTGTGTTTACCCCCTAGTCCGATGTAATAGTAACGCACAAGTAAGTACTTAACATGGGCAACAGAGATAATTGGAACGTCTCCGAGTGTGTAAGTGTACGTTTATTCACCTGTTCTCCTTTTTAAGTAGTGCATAGCCGTACATTTCTTGGCGTTTAACTCTATACCCCATTTCGCCCCTTCGAATAGTGGAATGTTGATTTTATTTTTGAACTGATATCATTCATATATAAAAGGAACAGTAATGGTCCAGAAACGTTACCCAGAGGGACGCCAGAAATTACTTGCACATAGTCGCAACTCGAGACGTTAAATGATAACCTTTTACTGCGAACGATATGAAATTCCTAGATCCATTTAATTATGTTTTCTTTTATGCCGCTGCACTTTAGTTCATACCTCGTACATGAGTTTGGGGACCTTGCCGAAAGTTTTTTTTATCGCGTCAACCTGTTTGTATTTACTCCTGACTTTAGAATTTCATGAATTAAAACTTATGTATTACTTATATATCCCTTTAATGTCGCAAATTACCTCAGATGTCAGTAACCTCCCCCTATAACTACTAATCTGAGCATACTTTATTAATTGTGTGAGCTAAGTGTGTTTCTACCACCACAACAGTACTGAAGATAGTTCTGAAATTATTCAGAGGATTTACCTTACAAGTAAAGTACCTCTGGAATTTGATTCTTTAGAAATCGATAAAAAAGTCAAATCCTTCACATAATTAAGCCTTTATAATATTCTTATCTTCAATGCAGTATATTGATATTGCCAAAAGAAGGTGAAGAATGCAACTTGAAAGTGCAAATTGAAGTGCAAGAAGAAATGGGAAGATTATTATTACGAGAAGATCCCGTCAAATCACATTACTCCAGTTTGTAAATGGCTCAATTTCGAAGTCTACCTTTTTAGTCACAAAGCTTGAGCATCGACAATTTTGCGATATGCAATTCGCGTCGCAACGAAATGCCTACATTCGAGCATCGCACAGACCCCCCCTTGCCCTCCCAGTCCACCACCATCCTCCTTGTCATCTGCCAGCCAGTCCCTTACCTCGTTGCGATGCCCATATAGTTAAGGGGGCCCGACTAGAACCGTTCTTTCATCCTTCCCCCCGTTATCCTCTCTTTCCTTCCTCGGGTCCATCACGGACGCTTTCCTTCCTCCAACGCCCACGGTAAAGACGGATGGCTGGGCATTACACATAATTCGAAGCACTTTTCTTCCCGCCCGTAAGGCCCCTCAATAAACTTTCTGGGGATGGTCGGGGGATGAGGAACGAATTCGACAATCTCTCTCTCGCGACCCTCCGACACTCCCTCCAGCCCGCCTTCACCCTCCCTCTCCTACGAAAGCAAAATTAATCGGCCATCGCTCATATGGAATCCACCGGAAAGCCATTTCCTGTCCCCACTCGCACGTTACCGCAACGTTTGCAATTTTCCTAAAAGTTCCAATCGGCTAATGCTGTTGATAGTGTTTAAATTGCTGTAACTGGCAAATAATCCGTTCCCATTTTTCATCCGAAACGCAAGTGACCAGCGCCTTCTGTCAAAAATACATCAAGAATTTCTGTCTTATTTTGTTTTGGTCGCCATCAGGAATCAGAAGGATGAGTACGAATGGCTTAAAATAAATTTGTCAAGGACATGCATGGACCCTTAGTCTAATACAGTATACTATATTACCAATACGTTACTACCTCTTACAACGACGAGGAAATGTATCCATTTAAAGAATTTAAATATAAATTCCATTTTAAAATGAAACGCAAAAAGTATGCAGAGTTGGGAAAGGTTGATTAAAGTGTAAGGTGTTACGAGGTTTAGTATCGAGTTAGGTGAAACTTAGAAGCGTAGCAAGTGAAATAAATATTCATAAAATCAACGTATAAGCACTTGTCAACAGTTGGTTTTACTTATGCAAAATAAAACAAAGTAGTACCATGAAAATTGTTGACAATTCTATTAAACTTCAAACATTTATTACCGATATACCTTCATCATCCCTCTCCTTACCCACCGAAAGTTAAATTAATCGGCCATCGGTCATATGGAATCCACCAGAAAGCCATTTGCTGTCCCCACTCGCATTACCTAGCAGTGGAACAGTTACAAAAGGCAACGCTTCAAAAAGTTTACTTATCTTACTTTATCCCACACGTTTACTTAGTGATATCATACAATGAAAATCGAAGGCCATAGCTCCATATACTGTATACTTCAATTGAATGAAAACATGTTGGGAATCAAATTAATTTTGAGCCTTCATAATCATAGCCTTTTTATTAAAAAAAAGCATTTGAGGCTAACACGGACTATGACAGAACAGAAATTTAATTTGAATGTATGGGCTTTCATACGATTCTGTCTAAGAATTAGATATTTATCTACCAACAGAATGCGAGCATATCGTGCTCAGGAATAGTAGTATGGAATGCAATGAAATTTCAAATGAATCAAGATCTAAATGAAAAACGACACCGAATGTGTTAACCTTTATGAGAGACATTCTAATGAGTTCACTGGATGGCTAAAAAAGCCCTCCTTGTCTCAAAAATTACGATATTCTAAAGAATTCAACAGACTAGAAAGACCATCCACCATACCGAAAACTAAATAATAGTAATTTCTTAGCTCAAGAGACCTCAGAAAGTTAAAAATAGATTTAATTTATGAGGAAATATAATCCGGGAAACTTTTGCTTCGGGAGGAGGGTCTATTCTGCATTCACAGTCTCTGTCATTGACAAGTGATAACATCGCGTCTCTCACAAAGTCGATAAACAAAAGAGGCCAAAAAAATAGAGGAGAGGGTGTCACCAAGAAGGAAGGTGGAGGAGAGTTCGGAAGGAGAGGAATAGAGCGAAAAAATACGGCTCCGAAATTTAAGCAAACGAGAAAACTTTCCATGGGACGAAACCACCTCATTAAAATCGGATAACTCGGGAAGAAAAAAGAAAGGCGGGGGAAAGGGGTGGGGGATGACTGAGAAGAGAGGGAGCGAGAGAGGACCCACTTCACCCATTCATCCAAGTCGCGCGGGGTGGGCGGAGCACTTACCCCACACCCACCCCGGACCATCCCCTACCTACATCCAGACTCCAGCTCACCTCACCCTCCCTGCCCCACCTCACACTCCCTGTCCCACACCCCGTACTCCAGAGGGTGAGAGATGGAGAGAACTTCAGTGGCATGGCCCACTCAAAAAATTTCATTTAGTTGAGGAAGGGGAGCTCTTTCCCATTTGGATGTGTCAAATCCCCTCCGCCCCTCCGAGTCTTCTCCGCCCTCGCCGAAAAAATATTCCTCCCAGCACCCACCCACTCTCGTGTGTGCCACGCCTCCGTCTCCTCCCTCTCCCTCACGCCGCGCGTCAACACCCGTCACCTTCCCGGAAAACTCTTCCACTTCATCGCTCCGTCAATGCACGCCACGGACTCCCACCCCCCAACCCCGCCAGTGAGTCGCGAGGGGAAGAAAATAGAAATCGAGGCCGACGGCGCGCACCCATGCCGTCTCAAACGCCTCGAAATGAGGTGTTTACCGCTTCCTCCGCCCCGACCTCCGCGTCGCTCCGGGTGGGTCATGCCAAGTCCTAAAAATACCCATCGTGAGGACAGATGGCGCCTGAGGGAGGCAGGTTGGATTGAGGAGTGGGAACCTCAATTCTAATACCTACGCAGATCAGCGATGAGCACGGGAGAGCTCTCATGAGCGTGCTCTCGAGCTGGGAAGAGGGGGGAGAGAGCGCAAAGGCAATGCGGGAAGAAAAAGAAAAACAAGGGGGAGGGAGGTAATTAATGGCGGCATAAGCAAAGGACCTCTTGTCGTGGGCCAATGACAAGACGAAGAGCGGCGTTCTGGAATCGCAAAAAAATATGTCCAAATTTATAGAGAGGTGTGGACTGAGACAAATTCGGGATTCTTACGTTGGAATTGGATTTATTAATTCGTTTATAGGGAATCTTGTTATTTAATTATTAAAACATATTAATTATACGGGAGAAGTAATTATGCCATTTCAGTTTAAAATAAAATTTGTTACTCAAGTTTAAAAATAAAAAATGGAGCATATCCTCAAACGCTAGTGTGAAAATCAGGATTAATAAAATCTGTTTACAAATTCCATCGAGAAAAAAGCGCTTTTTCTTTTAGTTAATACAATTTTAAAATTGGTAATCATTTTGAAAAGCATATGAATTAATAAGTGACAAATGTTATGCCAATAATTGGTAACCTGTGGAAAACTCGAGGTTAAAAGGAGATTTAAATGAAGAATCTGAACGCATGCGTAATATTCAAATAAGTCAGTTCTAATGCACCGTAAGTAAAATATAAATGATTCATTCATTTATCTAAAGTATATTTTTACCTTATGACTTACGAAACTTTTGTTGTCACTACTTCCTTCCACACTACCTAGTCGCCGCGTTCATTTTCATTATTTTTTACCCCACACTTATAGGCATAGGTATTGCTTCACACATTCACTTATGTTTGGAACCGAAGCCAGACTGAAGTACAATCGACCACATCCATTCATTTCTCTCAACCCATATTCCTAAAAACATTTATTCCCTCTCCTCTTCATGTTAGCTACCAAACGTATCATATCACTCACAGATAGTTCATTCTCATTCGCACGTTGGTGTCTGCGCGAACCGTGATGCTGCCACTTCGACGAATTTGCCCAGTCTATTTAGAATCGGAAACGGATGGCGGGAATGGTTCATCGCTTGTGCTCCCTAGCCCAGGAACGCCAGCGTACACGAGTACCCCGCCCCTCACCCGCCGTCGCCCCAAACAATCCGAAAACAACTTAGTACGATTGGTACTTGTACTAGGCTACGGATCGCATTCTACTTTCGGGGTGGCGCACGTTGCTTTTCAAGTGGGACGTTCTAAAATCGGAAAAACACGAATTCTCAACTCGTTAATAAGTAAATCATCAATATTTTCAACTTCAAAATAAATATTTAATAATAACTACTCATGCATTTCCTTATTGAGCTTTATGATTATCAAATAAAAAATGAAGTAACACTTCAAATGCCCACGTATGCAATAGGTACATTTATGTTACGAATGAAATTCTAAACGTGAAATATAACTCAAAAAGATGATAAGTTACTATCGATAAAAGTGGTAGGACTTACAGGCGCAGGATAGTTTTCGTACCAATTGTGCAAGTTTCATAATATTCCGAAAATATACTTAATTTTCGCAGTGGTAATACGTAGATAATTGAAATGTCCATCATATTCACCGAAATAAAGACCATGTAAAAAAAATCAATTACAGATTGTCCTACGAGTTCGAACATTAAAATAGTGTGTGGAGGGAATGAGCGAAAAAACCTCTAAAGACCGGTTGTTTTTGGTTTGGCCATAATGTCCCCATCCCTTACTCAAATGTCACATTCGGTCGAATCTCGAGGATTCAGTTCAATTAAACCGTAATAAGGCGGCCAATTTCCGTGTGTTCTGAATGGGTTAAATAGGATAGACCGCGTTTAATAGTAAGCGAGCACGTAGAAGCACAAGCGAGTGGCTCCAAGTGGGCAGTTAGAAGCGAATCTCGGAAAATTGGCCGAGCAAACGTATAGGATTTAACTAGCTGCGAGGGAGCTGATACATAGATACATTGAAAGTTCTGTTTCCAGCAGTCCGCTTCTAGCCCACAATGCCTTCAACTCTAATTAAAATAAAATTTTGTCTCCAAAAGATTTGGTCGTCATTCACATTTGCAATTCAACATGGTCGGGAAGGAAGTTTTTTTTTATGTATCTAATTATCGAATAAAATGTAACATGTTTCACCGCATGGTAAAATTAAAAGTGGATTAATTTTATGTAGTAAAACTTACCCATTTCCATGAAAAATCAAAAAATTACAACCGATAAGAAAAGTAATAAAATTAGAGAATCATGCGCAATACCACTCGTGTACGTTGCAAATGAAGTAGAAGAATTAACTGTTTTTAATAATTAAGAGAAAAAATTCAACATTATTACAGTGTCATCAAATTTAAATCATCGGGTTAGCATTAAGTGGAATGACATTTCCATAATTCTCTAAAATACATAAGAAGGAATAAAATATTCCTGGAAAAGGTTTTTAAGTAGCTATAACTAATTGTTAATTGGAAAAAATTGAAATAATATATCATTTAAAAATAACTATTATTCAATTATTAAAAAAACGCTTTCTTAGGCTCATCTAATAAGTAGACGAATGATATCTAGGGCGAAATTATTCCATGATGAAAGGTTTAAACGAAAAATTTAAAACAAATAATTTACTTTTTTATTGTTTCCACGCTCAGGGAATCACTCACCTTAGATGCTGTAATTTTATTTATGAAACATACATTTTGTAGACTAAAATAATAGCCCCCTACTCCTATAACAGTCATGACTCACACACACCCAAGTCATATAATAAAAAAGATGTGAAAGCTTCTATCTTAAAGAAGCTCACTCACCAAAACAATGGAGTGCAGAGGCAAAAGAGAAAGGATTCCCGAACATATACTATACCAACGTTTTCTTTGCCTCCAGAAACTAACTTCTCAAGCGTCTCCCCTTCACCTCTTTTACTCTCTTCTTTACTCCTTTCGGCCATATCTCCCTTTACTTCTCCTTATCTCCTCTACAGCATACGGTCCCTCTCCCTCGC
Source organism: Calopteryx splendens (assembly GCA_002093875.1). Classification (NCBI taxonomy): domain Eukaryota; kingdom Metazoa; phylum Arthropoda; class Insecta; order Odonata; family Calopterygidae; genus Calopteryx; species Calopteryx splendens. Next base: position 1,225,300 of record LYUA01000024.1, read on the forward strand.
GCGCATTCATTCTATTCTACTTACGTCACACACCAGCCGGCCTGTGACCAACACACCCGAGCTTCTCTCTCATCCATTCCTATTCCCTTTCCAATTACGCCGTGGACCTCCCTTCAGGGATGTCCGAGAGAAGGGGGGTGGGTCGGGACGAGAAGTAAGAGGGGGGTGCAGACCCCTTGCCCGTTCGAACGCGGATTCCGATGCATCCGCCACTAACTAGCATGACGATGTGATCTTATTAACACAAAAGTGATTTCTGCGCCGTGAGATGCATGCAGGGAGAAAAGGGGTGTGCGTGTGCAATGCAAGAGTTTTGAAGAGGAGAGGAAGGGACGAAGGAGAAAGGGGATCGTGGTAGGGGGGAGAAACTGGGTGGTTAGGGGACGAGGAAACTTGAGCCGCCGCCGGCTAAGCGGCGGTCTCGAAGTTCCCGGGGATAGAGGGAGCGAAGGCGTGGAAGAGGAACGATCGCTTGAATCGGTGATTTGTTTCCAAAATGATGGGAGGGAAGTTGATTCCGTAATAGAATGAATAATTCAAATGATTTGGAACTCTATGAAATGTTTACGATTCGGAAAATTTTGTGAAAGCCGATTTCATCAATCAAACAGAATCTTTCCGACTTCCGTGTTCCCTTTCAGCTACCTAGGAAAATAAATCACCATTATCAGAAAGTATTTTATAAAATACTCTTTAGCAATCTTCTATTTTAGAGGCACCTGCATTAAATTTTTGTAACATGTTTAAATGTGAGAATGCTTAAAGTTTGGTGCCAAATAATTTGAGCTTTTATTTCTTTGGGGTAGTACGTTAGGCTCTGAAGTTATTATAATCTATTGCATTCTTCAAGTTCCGTCCGATTTCGCGAGACTTTGCATGTAGAAGACATAATTTTATATTTTATTATTATAAAATATAATAATATTTATTTATATAAGTATTAACGTATTTCCTGTATTTTTCTCGATGTTTGCTCTTATATTAATTAAGCGTAAAATATTCTTATATAGACATATAAATATATCGTTTTATTATTTATTTAACCCTATTATCTTTTTAATTCAATTCCAAGTATTATTTTCTCACTTAAGGGGAATCAAATCCTATTTAGTATCTATGCATGTATCGAGAAGGAATTCATTTAAAAAAAGATTCTGGCTACATTTAGAAAATCATAAATACTACAGCCTGTTATACCATTTAAAAAATCAATTATTTTGTTTAGAGAACTTATGCAAGCATTTAAAATAAAACGTTCAATCAAGTCTCGAATGTTCAAATACTTGGAAATACTCTTATATAGATAAATGTTTACAATTAAAAAAATCTTCCAGTCAATTCTTTTTGTTTCATTAAAAATTCTTTAAACAAAAACTCGCATAAGAATTTACGAATCTAAGGTTCTAATTGAAAATTCTTATAATGATATGACCAAGCGAGTTCATGTAATAATTGTTTCATATTTTCAAAAAAATAACTGGCAAAACTAAACCATATCACCTGAAGTGATTCTATGATATACCTACAAATCCATTTTATCAAGTAATATTTACCTGTCACGAAGAATAATATGGTTACGCATGCCAGCGAGAAGTAACGATTATTTTGGAAATATCCAGGAAATCCTCTAATTAAATAGAGCCTCTCATTTCTTCTCTTATGATGCCTCATTAAAAGTTTTCCAATTGCTAGAACAGAAAAATTTACACCCCAAGTTTTTATTTTGGCAAATAAACATCTTTTTTAACTAGAACAAATCGGATCTCGGCAGATGACGTACTTTGAAAAGAACAATGTCCTGTAAACAACAATATCAATCGTTAGTATCCTACTGAGACCTAAATCGCAGTAGGGCAATTAAAACGTTTTTTAACTGAAAAGGATGGTGTTAACAAGGTATTTCCATACACATCTAGATACCTGATTTAACTAACAACATTTTCTAATCTTTCTTTTGAAAAAGGTATGGGAACGCTTGGCCTACTAGCAGTGGCACATACGGTCAGTTAGGGTAATCCCTGGATTACGGCCGTTACGGAAAATGAATCATTCCGCTTCGTAGCTCCCCCCCGGACGACCACCGTGACAGTGACTGCTTCGTGATCGCAGTTAGTCTCGTACGGCTTAAATTGCGACGAAATATACATCGTCCCGCTCAGCTAGCCGCGGAGCATTTCCTTGCTAACAATACCTTTAACCCATTGGGCGCTTTATTTTATATGGCGTAATGCATATTATTGCAGTACTTTTCCTTGACTGAATATTACGGAAGTATCTGCAAATGGAAATAAATAGAAAAACTTCTGGATTAACATTAATCCGAGTGTACGCTCAATGGAAACACAAAGATTCCGCACAAATACCCTCATATTCTATAACTACGAGCTGGTTTATAAATGTTTCCTTTCCATTTCGGCCTATTTTTAAAATCGATCAACAAAAACGATAACCTTTATATTTGTAGCATAGAAAGACTGAGCCATTACCTGAAAGACCAAATAATTGCGTGACAATCAACAGAAAAGCCTACATTACCGTAAAGACAGTACTAATTAACTGGAAATGTTAAATAATCGAGGACCTAATTATTTCAATAGTAGGTACAGGGAACTGATAAAATTCAGTGCATCGTTTCATTAACGTAAAATTGTTGATTTGCAGAAAATATTCAAACAATTCATCTCAAACATTATCATCAATAATTTAGGTGATGAATTTCAAATTAAATTTTCTCACAAATCCCTACAACAGACACACAGATGTTTTGTCGCATACAGAAAATAAAACAATTTTGCTACCATTGAAAACATGAATTATTATGCAAAATTCATGTAGTTCTTTTATTGACATTCCTCATCATTTATACGTCCTTTGGTCAACTTAAAACAGATTGTGAAGGGTGAAGTATTACGGAATGCATTAACCTGGTTATTAATAGGCGATTTGCGTATTTCAAGTCCAAAAGTATTAAAATTTTTGAGTTGGTTTTCTGCTGAAGGAATTTTTTCAAATAAAAAATATTATAGCAAACAAAATTATGCTACTATGTCTGAAAATATCCTCGTCATTACCTTTAATTGACAAATTCAAGAAGTAAATTAAGGAACGGTTTCCAAATATCTTTTAGAAAATAATTTAAAGCATTTAGTCTGATACCATTCACCAATATATCTTTTTTAATTGAACTAAAATTTTTTGGTGAACGGGCATATCCTTAATTTGTAAAAAATAGCCAGTTTTATTACCTATAACTCAAACTCAAAATTTTTATCATGTGGTTCTTTAATGAAAGCGGTATGATGACCAGACTTTAGTCAAATGGATAGGTTTCATTGATTTATAAATGGGTTTTAGTGTTCATTGAAAAATTATGATTCGTCAGCTGGGGTGCATGGCCTATGTTTATTACAAACAATAAAGTTCCCCTGTAAGTTTTTTCTCATACCTTTGAATAGGACGCTAAAAATCAATTCTATAGAATTTCAAAATCTCGTAATCTATGTCCATTGTAAAATAACTCCCTCCAACCTGCGTAAGACAAAATCTGCGGGTCCATCCAACCAGTGACCCTAAGAGAAACAAGAGTGCTTAGCAGTGCAAAAGGTTAATAGAGCTACGTGCGATTTCAGTTGTCCCCGAGTAGAATCCCTTATTAGCACGCATCATCAAGGTCCTCCCTGCTCAGAGGCAACTATACTCCCGAGGGGCAATCCTCATCATTAGAATTTAACGAGGCCGTATACTCTGCGAATTAACGTCGTCGGTGCCCAAACGGTAGGAAGGGGATGGGTTATTACAGCGTGACTCCTGATTACACTTAAGTCACACCTCTTAACTGGGACCACTTTGCCTAAGAGGTGGGTAGGTCAATTTCTCTCCAAGGGTAGGATACTTAAATTTTGAGGAAAAATTCAATTTCCCCAATCGTATGTTGTAACAGTAATAAAAATACCAGGCTGGAGTAGATATGGGTTTGGGTCTCGGGAATTCATACTTGGCCAAGAAGAATTTTATTTGATTACACGTGGCTACAATAATTACCTTCTTACAAAAGTGTCAATTTCACCTTTCCAGAAAGTGTAACTAGAACTTTTGAGAACCTAAATGAAGACAGTTTAGATTGTTATTTATTTCAAAGATACAGGATTTAGTAGACGGTTTTGGCATTATAGAGAGAGAAAAAATCCAATTAATTTTCAGTAAGTGCATCATGAAGATCGGAGAGAGTATTTAGGCTATTCGCAGGAAAACATCACGCTAAAAAAATAAGCATTTCCTAAATTTGTTTTGAAGATGAGAACACACTTCTGCACATGAATATTGGGGAAGGTCCATTGATAACCATTGACGTTTTTAGGCAAGAAAACTTGATTTTTAACTCTATTGAGCAAAAATACCGCTATTTGAGCAGAAAAAATTAAAAAACGGCGTTTCGTATGTAAAGGTTCAGAGTGAGCTTAATATAATGCACGATGAGAATCATAGTTTAATGACTCGGTCAGGAGAAAAAAATGCTCCTTCACCTCCAATTCTTATATATTAGGTTGGATCTGGCAAATTGATTTCCATTTACGCTTTTCAGAAAACTCACTGAGCTTACATTCTTCCCTTTCAATGCACCAGCTTTCAAATCCTCGGGACGTCCATGCCAATTTAACACGGCTTTTACTGGTAACGAGCACCATTGAGATTCAAGTGGGGGGACACGAACAACTTCCCATCACGAAAGAGATGTGACTTTTAGTTTCCTGATCAAAGAATGTCACGCTTTACTGAACCAACGATTTTTTTGTTTTGTGCAGAGAGATTTTCGATTTTTTGGTGATTTTTTGTGTCTTTTTTAGTGGCCTTTATGGTGGCTCTTTCATATCCTTAGTTCAGAAAAAGGGAGACGCTGGAACATACATCCAGTACTTGAGAAATGGAAAGAAGAGACGAGTGAAAATGCTTTCGTCAGCATGAAGCTCAAAGGTGGAGCTTAACAAGTTTGTTTTCTTTTCAATTTCGCCGAGGTACCATTTAGTGATAAGTGGTTACGCTCAGAATCTTGCTAAAACATCACCAATAGCGAGATCAATAAGTGAGATACAACTCCCTTGGAAGGTCCCTGGGAAAATTCCTTTGAACCCCTAGACGAGCGCTGTGATTGAAGAGACCTCTGCTAACTACATCCATTCATCTTGGAACCTAGTATTACATTCAACGATGTTTAACGTTGGGATTTATCATAAAAACCCATATTTTCTACACTAAACATAATTATTTACCTTTGTGTGAATTACGAAAAAAATAGTTTCGGAACTTATGAGAAAAGATTATGATTTTTATTATGTTATCATTACGTAAGTAACTTCCCAAGAAAGTTAATTAAGTGAAACTTTGTTAGTAAAACGCTGCGGCGGAGGTCTGATGGAAGCTAGATGAATCCTGTAATAAAAAACTGATCTAATATCTAATAGAGCAAGAGCCATCTCAAATTCTAATTTTCTGTTTCAAATGTTAGTATTATATGACTAATTAAATCTTAAATTAAACATTAACACATAGTTATCATCACAAATAATATGAAATAAGAACAAAACGTGGAATTTTCTGTAAATCAATAGAAAATTTTTCACAGTAAAGACGTGAATTAAATTATTAGTATTTAATGCCCTATAATTGTAACTAACGTATACCACTGTGTTACTATTTGCAAACCATGTTCACGAGGGCACTCTTATAAGAAAGCCTACGTCGTAGTCCATTAAGAATAACAATTAATGCATTCAAAAGAATCTTAGCAATTGTTCAACCTCAACCCTTAAGAGAACTTCTTCAGGCTTTAAAATCATATATTTTTCATTCAGCCGAAGAGAAGGCGGCCTGACCGCCGAAGTACCCAAGTTTTACTTTGTGAGTGTCCT
>LYUA01000024.1:1258104-1271290 GCA_002093875.1 Calopteryx splendens
CCGTTGACCTCGGCACCTTAGCGGCGGGGGAGGGATATTTTCAAGGGGAGACGCAAGAGGGAACGCTTGTTTACATCGGCGCCAGGCCGGTCGAGGGTGAAAGCCTTAATGACTCAGAGTTCGCAGTACAAATAATACGCGAGGCACGAGAAGGAATGCGTTCTATATGCAATTCAAGCAGCAACGCACGTTCTTTTAGCCTCCCGCCAGGAGTTTATACGCGAGTTCTACACGAACGAACGCGTCAAAAACACCTGGTTTGCCTTAAACCCAGGGACAGTAGGATACATTGAATGAGGAATTGAACTATGCATGGTGTAAAAAAATACGTTTTTTGGTCCGGCTGACCGAGTACTGTATCCCCTCAATGGTTTTAGATAGTCTCGGTTTAGAGCTATAAACATTCACTATTCTACGCCCTTTACCAAACCTCTTTCTTAAAGAAAATAACTTTGGTATTATATATATATATTATTAGTGGTTAATTCACTAGTAAATTTAAAAAAATACAACCAAACATGGCTTTTTGTTAGTTACCGATTAGAGGAATTTTTCAAACGGTCCCTAATAAATATTTTAACACGCGTTCATGAATTTCAAATTCAATTGTATTAGCCTAATCCATTCTCTAAAAATTATTTTTTATGAGCTCCTATGCCTGGTGTCCAAAATACAAAATTTCTCTCCCATTTTACACATCCAACACCCACCTTTTTAGCAAAGCTTTCCGCAACCCACTGTCTTTTTTCATCACACCAAACTACTTTCCCACCTTCTAATTTATCCCAACAACTTCCTATCTTTAGTGAACATATATATCATCCCATCGTTTGTCTCCCAGTCAATCCTACCTACTTTTAATATATATTCCATGCCTATATCTAAAATGCCAATCACCTACAGTCTTTATCTATCATAAAAATACAGATTTTGGATTCATATAATACACATACGTAAGTACATGCCACTTTCTACAATGCATTGTGTGCCAATCTTTTTAAGTGATTTTCTAAAGACTCCTTAAATCAATTTCCTTGTAAAAGCTTATTTTCACATTTGAATAAATATTACGCCCGTTTTTTCTCAAAAATACTATTCATATTCGCGAACTTTTTCGGTCCTCACACCTGCGACAAACAAATATTTGTTTTGATAACCACGTATGATGATGATGAGTTACTCGGTTAGGCAGCTGTGGCAAAGTCTTTTTAGGGACATAAATATTTATGCAATGTTAACTCAGAAAACCGCGTTAATGTAAAGTGGAAACGTGATACGAAATAATGTTGGCAGTTCTGTGACCAAATTGCGTTGGAAATTTAATTTCAGCAACGCGATATTCGATACTCATTTTATTGAAATAAACATTCACGCTCAACTTCTCTAAATTATCCTCACATGAGCTCTATTGAAAGTCTCACTGACATAAAACGGGAGCTAATTTCTACGCATAATGAGTGAACATTAGGCGAGGATTTTGAAATGACTACAAATTATATGTATTTGAAAAATGTGCTTTCACTTAACAATGTCCATCAAATTCATAATGATAGTATTCACCGAATTCATCGTAATTTATATTCTACCAAATGTGGATAGGTTTTTAACGGTTGATGAAAACGTTTACTCTTCACTGTGCACATTACATCTTTTCCTCCCGACTTAAAGATTTGTCTATTTGGCCAACAACATTTCCTTCCTTCTTATTACTTTCTACCTCCCTTAGGGCTGTCGAAAAAACCTCTTTTTCTTCTACCGCTACCCAGCTTACTCAATATATTCCCTTCTATTACGACCTTCAACGTCTCACTACCCTTCAATATCTCCATATCTACTTCTCCTGCCTTTTTCGAATTTCGACAATAACTTTCACTCTTCCCAAACGAGCGTAAAAACTCATATTCCCCTACATCTAATTTATTTCCTCCATTATTCTCTGTTCCGATATCTCAGAAACCCTCCAACATATGTTCAACATCATTCATAAAAGACTGGGTTCCAAACTCCATTCATATAATTAGGCTCAAAAAAATTCAGCCAACGCTTATTATTTTGTTTTATTATATTGTTCTTATGTTTGTTATTATATATTATATTGTTCTTATGTTTGTTATTATTTATTATATTGTATCATTCACCTAATTTTGTATTTCTTCTTTTACGAATACAACTTTTCATTTAATTCAAATTATACTATGCTCTTTTTCCTTCAATATATACTGAAAATGTGGTCACTAATATTTTCTATTTTTTCATCATATTTTATTTTTCTTTTAGTTTTTAAAGAATCATAATTTTAGTTTCTTTCATCATATTTAGAGAGATAAATAAATTGAGACTTTTTTTAATGGTCTTCATTTCTTACTTCACGAATTTATTTTGTAAACCATGTTATATTATATCTTCAATCCATCGTATTATGGCTTACTAATGCTTGATCATCCGAAAGTCTAAATGAGTTAATTAGCTCCCAAACTAACCCTTCCCAGACAGCGATTGCACATACAAAGACTCCTTCAGCATTTCCTCTTCCCAATAGTGGAAAGTCTCTTACGATAACTTACTACCTATTTTAATTAATTTGCTGATTATTTGATTATACCTCTACATGCATCATTTGTGGAATAATGTAATCTTTTTATAATGATGCCTACATATGAAAGTAGTAAAAATGAAAAAGGTGATAAATTAATGAAAGCATAATAGTGGTGTGTTTCTCTTGACAGCCCTGTGCCAAAGAAGGGCCGAGTACACGGTTGGCTGCAAATGGAGTACTCGCCCGTAAGCGGTCCTCGCCACAAGATAGCGTATTGCCTCAAGCACCGCATTTTCCATAAAAAAATTCGAGAGAACAAAAACAAAAAAGGCAGACGGAAGAACGGAGGAGAGGGCTCCAGACACCTGAAGTAATAAACAGGTAGTTGATGGATAGGAACAGAGGAAAGGCCATACCCTCAGCCTATTTATTAAAGGAGGGAGACCTGAGTTATTTCCCCAGTCGAAACGATATTCCATTCGGGATAAAAAGGAGTCGGAGAAGGGCCACGAGGCATTTTTCTTCCTTTTTTTTCTGAAAATGAACATATTTCTGAATCGTTCGCGAGGTAGGGTTCCTCCGCGCGAAAGGCCTCAGGGTCTCGGGGGTACTGCACTATCGGTCTGGGCTGGGGGTAGGGGGTATATGGTCCTTTTAAGGGGTCGTGGCGGCGTGTGGGCGAGGACCGTCGGAAGGGGGAGGAAGCGTGAGGGGATGGGCGCCACATGGCGCCGGATGGAGGCAACCAGGCCGGGCGGGGCTGTCGGGAAGAGGATGCCGGTCTCGCAGGAGGGAGGGAGAGGGCGGGAGTGGGGGAGAGTGGGGGCAGGCGGCCGGAGCAGTTGGTAAAGAGGGGGAGAAACTCGGGGAAATGGCGAAGTGGGAACACGAGAGGAGTTGATGGAGAACGATGAAAGGGCGAAGGAGAGGAAAGAGGAGGCGGACACGAAAAGACGCAGTAGTAGGTAGATAGGTAGGTACCCATGACCACCTAGGGCGCAACTGAAATTCACCTGGAAGCAACATGTATCGATTTGGAGAGCCACGTAAAAGAATACTCAAAGAACGTGGTAGAATCCCCCACTGCTTGTGGAACTTATCTGTGACTCCCGGTCAAAATTAAAATTCTTTGCCCAAAGCGTTTTTCAAGATGTGTGTGTGTGTGGAGAAGAGTCAATGGCGTGAGCAGGATAGAGAGGAAGACAAACGAAAAGGATACAGAGAAAAAAAATAGTTTTTAAGGGAAGGTTGAGGTATAAAGACGAGCTAATTAAGGATCTATTGAGAAGTAATGGGATATTGAAGGCTTAGATAGATGTGGAGAATGTTGGGTAAGCAGTGAAGAAGCAGGAATACAGTAAAATTTTTGGATGACATGAAATTGGAGGAATATAGGTATGAAGATTGTAAAAAGGCAATCGCGAGGGGAAAAATATATTTTTTGATCTGCTAAATTATTTTCGTAGGCAACACTGGTAAACACTCACACATACGTGCAACGTAAGTAATAAAGCCGAAGTGTTGGTTTTGATAGGAGGAGAAAACTCACCTAGAACTTGCAATACGACTTGCGTCGCGTTAAATTCATACGTTCAGGGTAAGAGCTCTTGTAACGCATCGTGAGGTCTAGTTCTTTCTATTCTTCTATCTGTTCCAGGAATTTCTAGGTCCACAGAAATTTTCAGAGCACAGATTTTTACATTTGGTGTAGCGGCAACACCTGAGCTTCACTTTGTGACCATTATGTCTCCAGACGATCGTTAGAAGACTGTAATACTAAAAGTCTACAATAATGAGTAAGGTGTTCAAGTGTCGTTCAATATGCCTCTACACTGTAAAGCCTCTGTAATAACACTACCGAGAATGAAACTCGGCATTAATTAAAAATAGAGTACAAAGAGTACTATGATCATATTAATTCCTTTGTTTTATATATAAAATAAGGAAGTAAAGTCTTTATTACCATACATCATTTTAAATACATTGCTTTATCTGTTTCTCTTGTGAAATAATTTTTTTAATATTGAAAACCAAGGTTTGATCTGTATCCACGTTCCTTGTGAAGGCTTTACGGTGAAAATATTTCGAAACACATTAATCATTAATGTATCCACGTTATTATCTCATGATCTCTCATTGTATTAATTTGCCTAAAATTTTATTATACTAATATTATAAAATTGCCTCAATTTTCTCCTGAGTCACAATGTTTTGCTTGCAATTTTAATCTCAATTAACTCCAACTATATCTATTTCTAAACAAACATGCAACTGTTTTTGCTTCGCTAAATAAAGTTTACCAAAACCTGATAAAATCTTTCGCTTATCCGATATCTCATTAGCGAGGGTCATTTTGATATATGAAGAATGGTAATTCCCTAACGTTGCAATTTATAAGATATTTACTTAGATAATATTATTCATAATTCATCCATAATATTATTCCTTCCTAAATTCGCAACTTTTTCGGCATAATAGGGAAGAGAAAAACCGTAAGGAAATATTATCGTAGGTATAAGCTCATTTACATGAATGTATACATATATACTATATTTTTCCAGGTTTTACTTGTTATTAAATATATATGAATGATGATAAATACAATGCACTGTAGAAATTTATTCGTTCTTTACATGTCGCACGAAGAGATGAGCCAAGTTGAAAATATATTTATTTCTCCTGGGGCACCTAGGGTCTGTTCTGGTAATTCCTTTATCGTCACAACACTTGACCATGGAAAGCAAGATGGTGCAGGTGTCAAATTATGCCTCACTTCACGAAAACATCACAAAAAAGGGATTTTATTGCCACAATTAGCGGAATACGTTTTCAGTTAAGCCACTAAGTTTTGCATGAAATAATAAGACGCTTGTTAATTAGCGGGGAAAAAAATATTTCGAAGGGTGGTATTTAGGCGAAGCTCTATCATGCATAATAAATCTGTGCAATAAAGTAGCAGCCGCTCGCTACAAATCTGACAATAATAAAGAGAATTTAAGCGAAATGCGTGGAAAGTCCCTTGCCTTAGTGAAAACACGAACTTTGAATCGCTTCAAATAGGTATGCATAAAATAATATCGATGGCCATCAGTCTTGTAAAATTATTTATACCAATGCTTGTGCACGAATGCAGTGCTGTGCACAATACGACTTTCACATGTCTGGTATTTTTTTATTTCTGGAGGCAGCTATTCAGTTCAGCGTGCAAACGCTTATGATTCATTTATCTACCTCCGATTGATTACACGATCCTTTTCCGTATCACCCTTCCAAATGTCCAATCCTGGGGTTATCTTATTTTTTTCCACCTTGGTACAAAAGCGGGAAAAAGGAGATGTTTGTAAAGAAAGCTAAGGGAGTTTTATCTAGCCGAGAGAGGAGGAATAAAGGATTGTAGGGAGCAGCGGTGGCTCACGGCGAACGATGACAGGGGGAAAAGGGCAGAGAAAAGGGCGGGAGGACAGATGGACGAAAGAACGGAAGGAGGCGGGCCGCGGGGGCGGCGAGAGAGTGGACAGTCCCGAAACGGCGTAACAGCTGTGGATTCTTGAAGGGCTTTTTTTCCCCAACGCTCGAATTTCCGCCGACCTGGCCCACTCTTTCGCCTCACCTATCGTACTCTGCCTATCCCTTTCCTCTTCCAAGTTCCACCGTTCTCCTCCCTCCTCTCGTCGTTCCTCACTTACCCTCCCCTCCCTAGTATCTTCCACACACTTCCGCTTCAACCCCTCTTTCCATCGCCGCCGTCACGAACCGTCACCCCCCCACGCACGCAAAACATTCCCCCTCCTCTCTCCCTTCGCCCTCCCCAACCTTAACCATCGTACCCCATAACTCAATAGATTTCCCGTATATCCCACGACTTTTCATACACTCTCACTTCCCGGCACGAATCTGAAAAACTTTCCAGTCTCCGCATTCTTTCTTTTTCGCTATAATTCCTCTCGCAACAGGCCTCTTCCCACCCTCCTCCCCTCCTATCCCAAACGCCTTCTGGCGTCACCACTCTCACGGAATTTCTAAAAGCTTCAACCTTACGTCTGTGATACTTTTTTCATGTTCGACACGTCTGTGATACTTTTTTCATGTTCGACAAAGCTCGCCTGCAACTTCCATTTCACAACGTCCTTTCAATACGCAGTTCATTTACACTGCACGTAGGTTTGATTCAATGCCCATAAAGAAGTCCGTTTAAAAAAAATAAGGTTAAATTAGGGTTAAATTCTCAAGCGAAACATGATATTTGCTTAAAAATCACGGTGTTTGGCGGACAGTGCCTTTTCGAAGTAACTGGAAAAGGTTATATTATTCCTGCCTTCCATTTCTTCCAATAAATGTAGGTAATAACACTATTTAAAAAATTTCTTTTGCATGTCTTTGAGTTCATAAAATAATTGGATAATATGTGAAAAACCCTCAAACAAATACTTCATTGAATTACTAGCACATTACAGAAATGGTTTATCTGTAATTAAATGACATCCGAGAATAGGAGCATTCGGAAATACTTTTTCAAATCGAGGTCCTGTATTGATTATCAATGTTTATCAGGTCGTGTTTGGAAAGCAAAAATAACTGTCATTCGAAATCATGCGTATCATAGAAAAAAACTTAAAAACTTCAAAAAACAGTTTGTATGCAATAAATATTAACATTATTAAAATAAAATAAACTACGCTGAATTACCAGCAAGAGTTTCTAAATCTTGGTGTCAGACATTTATATATAAATTCATGACATTGGTATTTTTTAAATAACCCTTAAATTAACATTAACACATAAAAAACGTAGGTATTTCAAGCCTCATCTTGGCCGTGTACCTACGTATTTCTACCGTAATAGGGTCCTTTTTCAGAATATAATGACTCCTAAAATTGATGAATCATCTTATTTAGTTGTACACTTATAGATGTGCCTACAATGGTGTCTAATATCCATTTCAATATTTGTCTCTTGTAGATATAGGTCAGTGAATATAGCAGCCATAGAACATTCTCAAAATATTATTTAGAGTTAAAAGCTTTTCGTAGTATTTTTACCAAATAGGTACTCTTCGAAAGATTTGGAAATATGGTTTAGTATTTTTTAGTATTTTAACTATCAAACCACATTTAATATTTTAACAAACCAACCACGCGTTTAGTATTTTAACTATCAAAACAAACGAATGCAAAAACAGATGGGTGGAATCATCCTTAAAAGGTTTCCTACATTTAATTTGAAAACCTTGACCATAAAATATGCCAAAAAGACTAATGCGATAGTTTCAACAGAGAGCTGCCCAAAAAAAATTCGTATTTCATTAACACTTTGCTCTTTATTGCTAAGTGTCTTCCATTATAAATATAATTTTTTTCTCTACTTTTCCTTTCTAACAGACAATAAAACGTTTTACTTCTTAACGAAATATTTTTCATTTCAAAGCACGATCACTCACCTTCATCACGCTCATATGGAATCGTTATTTCGGTGATGTATAAGGAAAACCTGAAAATTGTTCTATAAATTTCACATTACAGAATTTGTGGTGAACAACAAAATACAATTTGTGGAACCACCACGAATACGCAAGATCCTAAGTCTTTAATTGTATGACAGAATAAAATAACGTAGCATAGCGGTGATGTATATGAGTAATAGCATAAAAGGTAATTTAAACTAGTTAACTAATGATATTGTCTATTTGTTAATAAACAACTGTAATAGTAGAAGCAAAGATAATACATTTAGCCACAAAAATGAATTCCACTTTATTTTGGTCATAACTATGCACATTATTGGGCAAACTCTAAGAAAGTCACCTAGACAGTTTTATAATACCACTTTCAAATTCTTTTGCTGCGTGGTATAAACAAAAGGAATACTGAAATCGTCTTTTGACCTCACATGATGGATAACCATTGAGCAAAAATTGAACACATGCAAATAGAATACATATATACAAATACCTACTACGCCATAAATTTGGAGCCGAAAGTGAATTTACGTCTATGCCATAAAAACGAATATAAAACACCTACTCGGATATCCATCGTTTCTCTTATGTTGGTATACTTTCTTGGTGTCGCACTCAAGGGATACAACACATTCATTTATTTCAGGAAGAATTTTCGTGGTCATCGAGCATCATACAATAGGTACTGTAAAACGGATGTCAAACTTTTAAGAGCATTTGAATCACGAGAAAAAGTAATTATGAAGGTATTTGCTAGCCTTTGTAAAATGGGCGTTGCAGTCAAAGCATAACTCTTCTAATTAAACCACCGTCTATCACTAAGCAACTATCAACTTATTATTACTTCTACTTGTGTCAATATGGGGAAATATTGGGGCCTAAATCGCTTAAATACCAATATTGATAATACTTGAAATAATAACATAATTACCTTTATTTAGCTATGTGCCTAACGTAGCGATTTATAAGATATTTACTTCGATAAAATTCATAATATTTTTCCTTCCTAAAATCGCTAAACATTTTTGTCTCCATAGATATATATAATCAAATTTAATTTGGATACTTTATATTCGGAATAAAAGATTTTTCCAAATTATGTGATCTAAACATAGTTTTTATTCATCACCTTAATGCTCTCATTTGACAAATATTTTTCTTACGCTTAATCAACCGTTCAGAGGTACTAATTCTTGATCATTCTGTTATTCCAAGGAAGGAGAATCATGGGAGTTCTGGATGTTATTCAGAGGTAAATAGTGGTAGGCTTTAATTGGTCAATATACTGAAAGTTACAAATTATTCCTTCCGAGTTTAAATCATCTCCAAATAAAATTTAAGGTTCACCCAACAAAAACTGTTCAGTCTCTGGAACTGAAAAAAAACGTTTTCTTTTCGACATATTTACGTTTAAAAAAACCCTATGAAAATGAAGGCACCATATTTTGAGGGGACGCAATTTAAATTCGAAAATATGCTGAGACATCAAATTGTTTAACTTTTGTTCTATTAGCATAATTTTTATTTTTTAAATGCGATAATCGATTTTTTGTGTCTTTGATTGGAGCTTGTAAAGAAAATAAACCAAGAGCACGCAATGAGAGGAAGCAATAGCTAAGCTATGTTCAACCGTTAATCGCATATGGGATTTAGAATACCAGATCAGGAGACATAATAAAAGTAATAATAACTTTTTTATTGTAACGATATTGAGTCTAAAATAGTCTCTTTTGATAGTATAATGGAAAAGGTCAAAAGATCTTGGTGGTTATGAAATGAATTCGATTCAAATAAGTCAATAAAATATGAAGGTTTTTCGATAAGGCCTCTGGGACATGATATTACGAGTCCGTGTGTTCAAAATGGGGAAAAGGGTTCACTTAAAATATTAATGAAAAAAAACGCCATCCTGCCCGAATGCCAATAGGTTCAGAAAAAATGTTTACATTCATAAGAGAAGTAAGTCAGAAAGAAGTTAATTTTGTAGAAAGAAATCATCATAAGGAAAAATTTAGTTCCATTACATGTTAAATGGAGTAGGCTAATGAACACTGCTACTCTTTCTAAGAATCTATCAATGACAAGAGTTAACAGCTTATATGACCCTAATTTTTTTTTCAACATGTAACATGCGATTTATAAAGCCTGCAAGTAAAATCACGAATTTATATGCGCCTTTAAATGCAATGAATACTTTTAACGATAAACTACAGACAGCTTATGCTTAAAGAAAACAGTGCCATCACAGAAGTATTTCACAGATAATCGTCTGATCAATATTTTATTAATAAATGAAGTATCGCAAAACAAATAATGTAACCAAATGTGACGCTAGTGAAAAATTAAAAAAAAACTTTTTCATTGATTCCTATTTGTATCCATGCACAAATGAGGCTGAGAAAAACTTTGAAAAATAAAATAGTTAAAAACTGGGCTTGGCAAAAAATAACTCGCTCACTGCAGGCAAAAGTTGCATTACCGAGTTACGTACAAGGATTAATCCGTCGTAATGAAAGAGCCACTTGATAAGGAGTGAGAGGAAGACCTGGGCAGGGAATCTGGGCTAATAAGATTGGGACTCGAGGTGGCTAGGATGGCTGCTCGGCGAGTACCAACGCGGCAATTGGGTTAGCCTACGGGCGTATTCGTGGTGTCCCTGGAGAGGACGGTGTATCCGAAAAAGAAAAACCATATACCGCGCGCAACCTTTAATTTCGGAAGAATATAATTAAAACCCAAGTGGTTTCCTGCGATATCCTGCTGCTACGGTTGATCCCGGTATTATTTTTATCCCCAAGCAATCATTTTCAGAGGTGATATAGAGTATTAATTATATGAAAATTGAAGCTTCTTTCGAAATAAAGATAGCCATAAAAAATGAGACGACTATTCTTATGAGATCGTGTTAAATTCCCAGATCAACTGACAGAATATTACCAAAATAACTGAGTTTATGAAAAAAATGACACGACTTCTGATTAAAAATAGAGGCATGGCTATCCTAATGACGCAAATTATAAAGTATCAGTAAATTTTTCTAATATATGGGTCATACTGTAATTGGAATGAAAAAAATAATTCTGACAATTGTGTGGACATTCTATTTCGGCTAAAAGTTATTTCTCGGCCATAGACAATATAAGACAGACGAAGAAAAGACAGATGAATGCAAGACAGTAAAATTTTCAAAGAAAAACCTACAACTTAATATACCTACTATCGCCGCTACGAAAGCGGAAATTCATAACGCCAATTTAAAGTTTCGAATGAATATAAAACTCGGCCCTAATATGATCGCTATCGAAATATACATAGATCAACATACTATACGCAGTTATTGCAAAATGACAAAGAACATAAAAAAACATTAAGAACTCGTCAAAAAAAGTAAATATACTTATAGGTATTAATTCGTAAATTTAAATAGAAAATATATTAGAGCAGTAAATAATGAGTCATTACTAAATTTAGGATGGTTGATTGTGTATCTCCAATCTTTGCAATACCTAAATCTGTTCCTCAATTTCGGTCAATGAACGCAGACACTTATTCCATTCGACGCTAAATTTAATTTACTATGGGATGAATTTGAATTACTAAGAATGAATTTGAATGAATTTTTTACAACTCATATCTACTATTTACAATTCTATACAAGGCTTCCTTTGAAGTGGTTGCAAATTGCAAGCCATTCTGTGAAGGAATTAAAACACTAAAAAATTGGGTAACCCTTATTGTCGAAAAACTTTTATTTATTGGAGCATATAGTGTACTGTTTTTATGATGAGAACAAAATTCCACCCGTTGGCATACAGAAAAAGAATACAGACGAAATTTATTAAAGAGTCGGACCTCCTCGTTGAATTTAGACGGGAGGGCATGGCGACCCAGAGATATGCCATGCAATAGAAAGAACTTAAGAGAACTCGGAAACGGGGATCCAGAAAGCCCAGAGAGAAATAAAAGGGAGGAAGACAAAGCAATTTCAACAGACGGGACCCGCTAGAAGAGCGCGAGAAATTGAGGCGTACCAATTTATCGGGGCCGAGAGCCGGGAGATGAGAAAAAGAAAATCAAATGCTCCTGGAACCAACTTGTGCGAAACGTTCGAAGAGTACGGGTGAGATGAAGGGCCGGGAGGAGATGATGAATAGAAATTACATCCCCCAATCCTGCAATCATTTGATGCTCACGGCCAAAGTAACGTATGACGCTGTATAAAATCATAGGTATGTAAATTATATACGATGGTGATTTATCATGACAAAGCCTTCGGTGAAATCATGTTATACCAAAGACCTCCTGGGATACATTTGACTTCATTGCCGTAATATAGTATCATAGCATAAAGATAAGCAAGACGTCTTTGCAATGACACCCTATCCTACTAAGTACTTATGAAACGAAAGACTTCGCCCAAAAGGAGAACCGTATGTGCAGTATTAAAGGAGATTTTTTTACCGTTAAATGGATATAATAAACAACACTCCTCTCTTTAATAGCTGCAAATCCGTTGACTTGATGACTCACGTCTGATAGACTTACCATAAATAAGTACTTAAAAGTGAGCTAACGTACACAGTGCGTCATGCATGTGACGTAGATGGCAAAGGCCGATTATTGGCCTTCAAACCGTTTCAAAAGTTATCACACGCTTCTCAAAAACGACAAGAACGGTAGCACTTCGGATTTCAGGACACATTTCAAGGTAAAATTACGATTTTTTACGTAGTATTCGCAAAAAGTTTCATTTAAAACATCACCTAATTCAAAGGGACGATTTTATTGTGAGTATCAAGGAAAGGCATTGAATTCGTCTGCGAGGAGGCCTCCTCTCTGACTAGGGAGGCCTCGGCCAAGGAAAGGGTAGTCACGGGAGAGAATGTATAGATGCATTAGAAAGGAGGAGAAGACGGGGGAGAGTTGAGAGGGTGGGGACTGCGAACGGGGAGTGAGTGACTTCAATTTTCTCCGTCTCGCCGCAGAGAATAAAGTATTCTTCCAATTCTACAACTCCACTCCCCGGGCCGGCGGTTTCCCTAGAGGCAGCTGCCTCCTCCGAACGGCAATTCTCCTCATAACTTTCTCATATCTGAGGACGACCCAGAAGGGAGGGCTTCACTCCACACCCGGCCATCCCTGATAACCGCCCCACCTCCCGCATTCTCCCGCGACTGCGAGCCCTATTGCGCTCG
>LYUA01000024.1:1303218-1316300 GCA_002093875.1 Calopteryx splendens
AATCCTCAGTATCGTAAGAGAATGTCCTCAATTTCGAAAAATATACCATTTTTCAACAGTTTTTTTTCTGATTTCCAACATGTGTGAAGTATTTTCCTAATGTTAAATTATTGGAGAATAGTTAAACTGGGTGCAGAGTACTCGCTTGGAGGACTAATTCCTGTTACGATCGGTCGAATATGATGTTACATAGGTATCTGAAATTTTACCACACACATATTTTCTTCTTTTCGTGGAGGCATAGTAGTTTAGTGGCTAGAAAAATTTTCTCTTGAACCGCAGGTGCTATAGGAAGAGAACATTTCCCATCCTCCACGCTTAAATTCACACGCAAGAGGAGCCACTTTGACTGAAATTGATGAAATTTAACCCCACCTTTCATGTTGACCTTTGGATTCACTACCTTTGTGGTGGGATCACCATGGCAGGAGTCGAATATTTTTTTCGGAAGCTATAAAAGAGCAGATGGTCTAACGATCATGGGTCCAGTTAAATCATTGTGAAATTTCGTGGTTCCCTTAACCCTCTTGAGTAATTCGAAGTACTATCTAACCTTACCTTTATCCGTAATCTAATAATGAAGTACTATATCGGTTTCATTAACATCTACACATAATACAGCGAGTTTCTGCAAGAACGTATGACCGCGAGTATTAGGACACCGGTCTTAAATAAAAGGAAGGGAGAGGGTGGTTTTCAAACGATAGGGGTTCGAATGTGCTGGTTAGTGTTTTCCACTCCTTGTTGGGTTAGGGACGTGTACACGAAGAGGGATAATGGAATTCTTGAATCTATCAGTTTGACAGTTTATTTCTCTAATTTTAGCACAGTTGTGCAACCTGCTTATACAGTGGGTGGGGGGAGAGGATAAGAAAACCTCATCTTTATCGCATCCAAATCTCATGATTAGTAAATTTTCAATGAGTAAAATATGGCAGGTTTTCGACTAATAAGTTAACCGAAAATGATCAGTCACCAAGCATAACAATATTAATATAGAGTGACGATTAGTTAAACGAAATACGATAGTGAAAGTAAATAGTAAGATTCCACAGTGTGTTTTAATACGTACAACGTGTTTCAATGCTAATGAATCATCATCATGCCAAATAAATACATTTATTGTGCTAAGCAAGTGTATTTATTTTACCTGATAATGATGCATTACAACTGAAATGCGTTGTGTGCATTATAGCTCACTGTGGAAAATTAATATTTACTTTCACTATCAAATATATTATTTTTGCCACCTAAATCCTTCCACTATTACTTATAACCGAATCACCCCAGGAAATTACAGTTAATCATTCAAACAGAATCTTTCTTTGATTAGCGTCACTCATTAGATGCATTGAGAGCACATTACCAAGTATATTATTAAGCATCGTAGAGTATTGAGACAGAGTATTTAATAAGTTTTAGAAATATGCACAAAACATGGCTATTTCTTAAACAGGTAATACTAAAAATATGTATTGCGAGTAGGTTTATGTCCAAAGTGAAAGGGGTATTTCTCCTGCGATTTATTATAAGAAATGTAATGCATTTTACATTTTGAATGTCTCTTCCACGAAGTTCGGAAATATGACACTTTAACTTGACGAGGACATGACGAAAATGTCTGCAGAAATACAAGTTCATAGATTTATTATGTTAAGTTATTCCTACGTTAAAGATCTAGAGTTGATACTCTTATTCTTCAAGTATTTTATCACAAAGGAGAGGCGAATGATGATACACAGCGGAGTAAAGTTTTAATTACAAGAAGCAAAGAACTACAAAGAGTGTATGTAGGAAAAAAATATAATTTTCAGCGAGTGGAGGAGGAATAGTCGAGTGAAATGTCTTTAGACTACAATGGCGGATGGGAGCAAAAACGAGACAGAATGATGTCACAGAATCATCAAAGAGGATCAAACTGGTCCAGACTCATTTGTAACACGACCTAAGATCTGATGATCACTAAAGGAAAATTAATTAATAACGGAAAACCTTCCAATATTTTGTATGTCTAATAAAAAGATCTAAACTTATAAATATATTTCAATCCTATACTACTTGAACCAACCACAGCAATTAACCCGACCCTTGGGTTGGCCTTTATTTTTAATAATGCCAAAAAACAAAGAAGAACGAACAAAGAATTTGCCTAGAGAGGTGATTTGGGAAATTCTGCTTCCCAAGCGCCATATTTACTAACTGTTTAGGGTTGGCAGGAATTTTTAGTTTATTTTCAGTCCCCAACCGACCACTACGGTTCAACATTCTCACTTAACCGAACACTTAAAAAGATATCTCATAGCTAGTTTTCGTAAGAACGTACCTAGCTACTTTATAGAACTATACAATGAGGTAAAGCCCAATATTGTAGCTTATTTCTTTAATACAATATGGAAAACGGTCTCTTCCCAGCATTCAAACCTATGGAAAGAAAAAAATCGCATCATATTTATGACTCATAGTCCCAAATAGCTATCGGGAAAGAATTTTACAAGAGTTCGACTCTGGCCTTATTTTCAATAATTCCCAAAAGGTAAAAATAACAAATACACTATGGTTGGGTGATGTGGTAAAATTGTGACGTGGAAAGTTGGAAGCATGGAATATGATTCGACATGCTTCCGAAAATACATTAGACCCTCGTAATTGTGTGGTAATGTAATAAAGGTTAGAGCAAGGTCGGGCTATACAATGTTGCGGTATTAGAATTCCACTGTCGATCACCTAATACTGATAAAGGTGTAATTTTAAAAGTTTATCAACGTGTATAGACGTGATGATGGAAGTGAGGTTCACCATGGGAAAATCTTGTCGCTATGCTAAAGCTCACGAGTCCGAAGTTCTCTTGAAGCATTCTCTTTGTGACGTTTAAAATTGGGTTTTTTCAATGAAATGCTTAAATTTCAAAGAATAAACATTCAGTTTTGTTAGTTTTATCCATCATTTCATGAGGCCTGCCTAGTCCAAGCACAATGAAAAGTCTCGTAACGACATTAATATGAAGTGAAGCGATGCACGGCTCGGAAACTTTGTTTCGTTGAAGAGAATGAGTGTTGATGCCTTTCAGAGTTCGGTATGGAGAGGAGGACGAACAATAGAATTTTAAGCATGGTGGGGTAAGAGAGGAAGTTGGTAGGTGACATTTTAAAAACCCAGAATATTTGGGTGGAGGTGATATCGAGTGGTAGTGGGATGCTAAAGGCCGTATTGGAAGGGAGTATGTCGAGAAAGCGGGAGCGGGAAAAATAGGAAAAGAATAGACTATTTGCACAGCATGAAGGCTTTTAGAAGACATGGAGGAAGTGAAGAAGAAAAAAATATGACTCTAAATAAGAATTCAGGTAGAAGCAATTCAAAGCGATAATTAATAATTGTTAGGGACTGTTATAAAACTAGACATGCACCTTTAAAAGGCAATAAGAGCTAAAATGATGAGCCTAATTCATATCTTGTCTACTGTTTCGTATACTTGTGTAAGATATTAGAGTAACGACACTAATTTTCTGCCTTGTGAAGACTTTCTGATTCGTGACATTATCTCAAATAACCATCAAAAAATGGTTATGTGTATTCCGAGGTTATTTTGGAACTTTTATTTCGATAGGTATTATATACATATAAGTTCCAATAGCATCCAATACTGGGGCACATTTTTGTACATACGGGTCCAATTCATGAGCCAAATGAAGGGCGAAATTTCATTACAATGGACGGCATTTTCTCGACTCGCATAGACTGAAAATCTCCGTATTAGAATCCCAGGGTGCCCAGCATGATTTCTTTTCGTTGATTTTTGGGGAAATTTGGAGAGAGGACGCATGAGCTTCCTCTCTCATGCCCAATACGAGGCTTGCCCCTTAGGCTGGCATTTCACGAAGGAAGAAACGATAGATGGGTACGTGATAGGAGAAAGAGCGAAGGCAGGGAGGTCTTAAAAGAATAGTAAAAATGCCCCGGAAAATAAGATGAACCCGTTAAATCCCGGGTTCAAAATTCCGGACGTGGACGTATGAGTAAAAGCAATGGGAGGATTATAAAAACAAAGCGGGAAGAAATGCGCTTAGCTAAGGAACCGGGTAGGGGAGCTGGATCGGAAGAGAAAAGGGGAGAGAGGAAAAGGTAGATAGTAATGAGGAGAAGGAAGGAATTAAATAGCAAACTTTTGCGGGGATTAAGTGACTCTTGGAAGAGGGCACTTTATGGCAGGGTATTATGGGAAACGTGTATAAGGGTATAGAAGGTAACCTTGAGCAAGAGATCAGAATGGTCTTAATGGGGTGGGATGCGCAAATCGCCACCGGGAATAAAAATAGAAAGAAAGAGAAAGAATCGGGATGCCAAACAAATGAAAAAGCGGATGAATGAGAGTACGAGAGATAAGAGAGGAAGAAAGATAGGGAACAAAGGGGTGGGGTACAGCGAAGCTGGTGAAAAGATGAAAAAGTGAGAGCGGAAAGGATGGAGAATAATTGCGTCAGAGACGGGGAAAGAATGGGCATTAATTATGGCTCCGGGATTTAAGGGATTATGGGACGGATGTGAAATGAACGTATTAATGTACCATCCAGAGATCAGGGCTCCAAACATAATGGCTATTGAATGCGAGCAAACCTTGGGAAACGCGTGAAGGACAACGGTTCCAAAAATAAAGCCATAGTGGCAAGTGGAAGGAAAAACAATGGAGGCACTTCTTTCCGCAGCCGTCGTGAAGGGAATTGCACCATGGGTGTGTCGATCGGTATTACTCAAAAGTCGGCATTCAAAAATGGAATCATATGAGAGCATTGTAATTATGTGGTAAGGGTATTGAGAGAGGGGGATGTGGGAGATTTGGATATTAATTTCTTTTATCAAAATGTTTTGCGACATTTGACGCAGAAAAAAAATCACTTGAAGATAAATATCCCACTGACGCATACATTTTAATAGCTCCAAATGTAAAAACTTCTTTTTCGAAGTTAAAAAAAATCTTTTTAACACAATCAAAATATTATAAAAATGTGGTAGAGTGTTATTTGTGACTGCAAAGAAAATGAACACAGCACAAACCGATCATTGTTATCATGAGCTGTAAATCCAAGCGTTGGTTAGTGACAACTCTCCAAGATATTGCTTTTCCTAAAAATAACTTCTTTCCTTCATTGTTTTTAGCGCTGACGTCTTCTACAACCTTTCTCGTAATGCAGCATTTCTTCTCTAATATTTCCCTTCAGCAGTTTTTTTCATTTTATATGATGGAAACTAAAAGATATAAAAGATTAATTTCCTTCTTCTGTTTCTAATTGTGTTCTACATATGGTTTACCCACCCTTAAAAAAATTTATGTTTTTTCCCGGTTTATGTATTTGATTTTCAACGGTATTCAGTTAAACCTCGTCTTCATAACAAATAATTTTATTTAGGTTTTATTATATAACGCCCATATCTCTTAATGGGGTAAAGGTAAACTCTAGAAACTATCATTCCTTATATCCATTTTAGAATGCTATGCATTTTGTTGGAGTTATTTCTTTTGGATAGCTTTCTTCACAACCCCCCTTTCGTTTATTTTCCCCCTGATATTTTCCATCGCTGGTGATCTTGCTGACTAAATAGTAAAACACTTCCGATTTGTTATAGTGTGTGTTACACTAGTGTAAATTCATCTCTCTCATAAATCATAGCAAGCTTATACATTTCCTCATGTTTCGGGGCACTTTATTTATTTTTTCTGATTTATTTCATTGTCTTTTAAACGAAAACGCGTCCTATTACTGTTACAAACATTTATGCATAATGCTTATTGAAGAAAACCACAGTAATCAACCCAAAGGTAGGTGAAGGTAGAGCACACCCACTAATAAGCCCAACAGTGTTGTGAAATTCACACATCATGGCAGTGGGGCCAGTTCCTTTCCCTCAGCCACATAGGATTTTCAATGATAACCTGGTACCCGAAAAATGGTTAACATCCAGAATCGGGAATCGAATCCCGGCCATCCGGTTAGCAGCTCAGCGCTCTATCCACTAGACTACCGAGCCTCTTTGTGTATCACACTTATACCGGTATTTTTAAAATCCAACTTATTTCATAATTCGTAGTACTACGGTATTTTCCTGTACACGTCAAATGCTATCTTTAAATCCATGATTGTAATGTTGACTAATTTATACACGATAATCTTACATGAAAAATAATTTTTATTGTTCCTCTTCTTCCACTCAAATTGTCTTCAGATATGTTCTCTTCTGCCTTCCTCTTTATTCATCAGAGGATTACCATTTTTTTTCTTCAACGACCTTCAACGATCATCAGGGTATTTGTTCGTTAGTTGTTTTAATCACCTGGTTTGTTCTGGTAATCGAGAAATTCTATTTGTATGGACATTTTTATTTTTTTATCTATGTCACATATTAGTTTGTAGAGTTCTTAAAGGTTATTTGTTATTTTTTACTGAATCTTGGTGTATGTTTTTTCGATTTCGGTGTCCTGTTTGAGTTCACTTCAGGGTATCACATGGCTCTGTGAACTATTTAAACTTTTCCAAAACAAACATTTCATGTTACGTTTTGTGACAAAGCTCTCCATACTTTTTCCCTACTTTTTGTACCTTCCAGCTGACATGGATCTTCTATTTTAATATATTTTTCTCTCACTCCAACGAAAGAATTTTTGTTATATTACGACCAGAACTACGCAGATAATCAATTTTTACTTTTCACTGGTTTACTCTGATCCAAAATTTCTTTCGCGAGTTTCAATATTTTATTTCAATTATTTCCATTTCTTTCCTGTCATCTATCATTTCATTTCTCGATATCCTTAAGTAGTCTCATATTTAATTCCAACCGTAGTTACAGAGTCACTTTCAATCATTCCATTGATTCTTGAGGGCATTCATATTGAATTTATATCCACTCCTAAGTGGCTAAAAATGGGTTGATATTATAAATCCGTAATGCAACAAAACTGCAGAAAACCTCTTGAAAAATGCTTTCATTCAGGTCTCAATACGCACAATTAGCATGGCTTAAAATTATCTATGCATGGAAAAAAGTTAATCCTTTGAAATAGTTAAGAATGCGGTTTCAGTTATTGACTCCAAATTTAATCGTCACATAAATTGATTTGAACGACTTAATGCACACTGAAGTCATTTTAAAAATAATTATGAATTTCCGTAAACTCATATGATTTTGACCTATACTGTAAAAAGGGAAGATGAAATTAATTTTTCCAAATGAATTGTAAGTTTATCGTTAAGTCATTTCAATAAAATTTAAAAAAAATATTAAAACTTTTTAATATATTTCATGGTTTGGATTGGTAGGACTTTTTTTTTATGGATTTCCAGATTTAATTATTAATCCCATTGTTTGATTTTGTGGCAACGGATGAGATCATTCGCCAATGCTAAACCTTATTGAAATGCATATTGCAAAACTTTAATCAGAATATGACTTTATGTATGTGTGCGCTTAAAATAATTGGTACTTTTTCCATGATTTATTGATTTTTTTCTATAAAATAAAATCTGTAATTATTATATTATTCGCCATATTCCTGGTAAGAACATTAGCAAGAACTGCAAACAGTGACAGAATCGAGCAAGTCTCCGTTGGCTCGGGGGAAGTGTCATTCATTCTTTAAGATTATTCATCACATGAAATGTTCTCTAGCTACCATAACATTAGTAGGGATAAAAACCAATCTTGGTTCTTCAAAACCAAATGGTCAATTCTTGATGATATTCAGAGCACAATGCCAATAGATGCTGTTGCAAACCGCCATTTATCGACGAAATTGATGGTTAAGAATATTTTCTTTTCCTATTAATAGTTTGGCATGAAATTCAGTATTGATATGGCTCTGAAACTTAGTCTTAGGGGAAAGAGGATAAGCGCAGTTTGAAAGCTTTTAATTTGCATGTGTGTACAATAATGGAAAACATAAATTGGGGAGAAAAAAACAAACGAAGAATCGCTAGGAATGGAAAAGTGAAGATTGTTGCGAGAAATACGAAAAAGCCCGCAAAAGTATATACCTACTGATCATACTGAGCGGTAATTGGATTTTGAAAATAGTATTTGAGGGGAGAATGCTGTGCAGACCTGAAAGGGGAGGATACGTTTAGGCGTGTTGAACGGAAAAATATAGTAAGAAAGTATGTGAAGCTAAAAAATAATATATTGCTATGTAAGTTCTTTGTTAATTAGTCCCGTGTCAGTTGCGGCTGAGAAGTGTAGCAGTGCTTAGTTCCTCGGTCCGTCAAAAAACTAATTTGATCGGTGGACTACTATTATATTCATAGGATATTATCAGTGACTGGTAAATTTAGTTAAACCCATTCACTCCGAAAACACACGGAAAAACAGAATTATCACCCAATGACAGCACTAAAAGGTGAGAAAAATAGAACCCATTGAAGAGTGGATTCGAGGACTACAAGAATTTAGATGGACGTCACCAAAGTGCCATGGAGGGAAGGCACAGAATTGGAGATAGGGTAGAGGGTGGAGAAGGAAGATGGCCGAGGAGGGGGGGGGTCGGGGAAAAGAATGGGGAAGGAGTGCCGGGAAGCAAGTGTGAGATTTACCCCTGCGGAATAATGAAAAGTGGGATGGACTTAAGAAAACAAACCCGGCGGTCATTCGTCCCGTCGCGACGGGGAGAAATGGAAACATACCTCTTCCTCCCAGGCGACACATTGGTCGAGAGGAAGATGAAAGGCGGAGGTGGGAGGAGTTGGATGGAGGAGGGAGGGAATGCAGAAGACCCGGGGGGAAGAATAGCGGGAGATGGGATAGTTGCGAGGGAGGAAGTATCTCAGGAGAGGGTCGAAATGTTCGACACAGGGAACACACGGGAAGGGAGAGCGGATGGGCTATCGGGCGAGGACGTGAACGGAAGAGCGGAGGCGGGGGGATTGGGTGAGAGGGACGCTGGGGGAGTTGAAGGTATCTGTGGCCATGGACGGCTGCGAGCAATTGCAAAGACTTAGGCTCTCTCCAAGCACGAAAATCGGATTGGTGACATGGGAATGGACGGGGGGGAGAGCTTGTTTAAATCCGAAAACGAGGACACGCGCGAACTTGGAATTGTTCTGGTGTACCACACCTAAAAAAATGTTTACGTCCAATCATCGATACCCATTATCCCAGCACCTCTGACCATGTGAAATTTGAAATGTGAAGTGGCGTTCCAGCATAATACGTATGAAATAATCACGGATTTTCCAACAGGTCATTCATTTTGCAGACCCCAGGGCATTGGGCAGCAGAATAGGTGACCGAGGAAAACCGAGAAGACTTCATGTACATCATACACCGGAAAGATACACAAATCCTTCAGAATAATAGCCGTTCCATTCATATAAAGATAATGCTACAGAATTCGTGAAGTATTTTCTAATTTATTCATGTTGCCAAGAATTTATTCTTAATTGAAATCTACTTTAACTCAATCTATACAAACAGTGTTAGACTTAATAAAAACCCCAATACTCGAGGCAAATTACACACTTCAACTTCTATGATTTCTCGGTTAATTTTCCTCAAAGAATCTTTCACCACTTTATTTCATTTATTGTTATATTTTAAATTTACGATTGGGTCCTCTTAGTGTTCTCTATGATTTTTTACCGCCATTATATTGAAGATGAGTTTATTAAGAGTAATTGGAATGCAAATGAAAAAGTATATTCAATCGATGAAAACAGAGTGAGATTTCATGACCGGCCTGAAGTAAATAAATACTAAGGCTCGATATTTATAATGCGTAAAGGTAGGTTCATATGCAAAATTAACAAGCAAAATGGGCACAAAATTAAAAGAAAACAGTTTCAATTAATCATCAAATATAATGAATGATGCGAGGAAAACAAGTAGGCAGAGTCAGTGCAAATTATGTAAAAATCCACTCTATTAATACATATTTTAACACTTTTTTAATACGCTCAGACACACTGAACCTATTCCAACCATGCAATACAGATCGAGCAACTTCCCGGCACATTCATTTTAATTGCAAAGAGAGCATATTTATAAAAGCCAATAAAGCGAGCGTGGATGCATATCGATCCCCAGAAGTTCTCATCCTACCGTCAGGCATCCCACCAAAGAAAATCATCGTGCGCGTGCAAAGATTCCGAATGGTTACTGAGATGGCGGGCTGCTCGCGAGGCGATGAAGAAGAGCATAAGAATTTAGGGCACACCACGTCATGCGGAACATCAGGGCCGCCCCTCCAGGACCATCGAAGCGGGGAAGTTTCATCTCGCGGCGAGAATATAAGTCGAGGAGAGGCAAGGAGTCCCGGGGAAGTGCGCGGGCATCCGCGAAGGGCAGGACGCGATAGGCGGAGACTGACAAGAATGTCCAGCGAGGGGGGGTGCATACACATGTCTTTGATTGGCTAAATGGAGGTTGGGGGGGGACGAAAGAGGCTCAACGTAAATATATTACGTCCCACTCATTTGTTCTCCTTCTTTACCCCCTCCTGGGGTAATAAAGATGAATGGGGTAAGACGGCCGATGATGAGGCGAAGACGGGACGAGTGAACCGGGAGGAGGGAAGAAAGCGGGTGGGGGATGGAAGTGGATGGGAGGCCGACGCCTCCTCCCTCCCGCCCCTACCCCCCTGTTCTTTCTTTATATTTTTTTGAAAGGGCGGAGAGTGGAGAAGCGTGTTGAATGAAAACAAGTGAAGATCGATGCGGAGGAGGGAAGGGAGGAGGGGATAGGAAATGGGGACATGGGAGGAGAGGAGGCGGAGGAAGACGCAAGGGGAGGGAAGGAAAGGGTTCAAGTCGGAGAGGGATATTTTTTGGGGCAGTCTGCGCCGGCAGGGTTGGACCGAATGGACCAAAGAGGTCGATAGGAAGGAGAGGAGGATGAAACTGGGGTATAGAGAGAGAAACCGGAAAGGAAGTGCCCGGAGGAGGGGGAGGCGAAGGGGGAGATGGACGGGGGAGAAGGGGGTTGCTGGATCTTGGGAAGGGAGACGCGGGGATGTTCTTTCCCTATTCTCCCCCACCCCCGAGATGACCCCGTCCATGTCCCCGGCCGTCAGGAGACGGCCCCCTGAACCCCCTTCTCCCCACCCTCCCCTCCCTTCGACGGCAAAACGAAACGAATGAATTTTTTGTATTCCCTTGTCGATCAAACGAGGAGGAAAACTTTTGATTGAGGTCTGTAGGAAAAAAAACTGGGCACGGGAGTGACGTTCTGGGAAGGGGTTTCGCAGGGCGTGACGAAAAATATGGCCTTAGGGTGCCGGGTTGCACTCGATGTCCTGGCTTCGTCGCCCGACGTCCCTTGCGTTCGAGGAACTGCACGAATACGTTCGCGAGGCCCTTTGCGAATGTCGGAAACACGGACGTGAATTTTTTATGAGGTGAATTAAATTCGTTTTTAACGATTCGGAACAAAAAGGACACCAGTCGGATGGTGGTATCCTCCGAAAAACACAAAATGAGAAATTGCGCGTGAACGAATTTCCACCATCGATATATGTATAATACGACCTTTTACCGGGAACGGGAAACCGTAGGGATAATGTATCGGCACACGAAAAACGAGAGACAAAGCTACGCGTCAATTTTGCTAATGACAAATTCGCTACCACAATGTTAGAAGACTTTAAATGGTGGAGGAAAGGGTAAATCGGGCCCTCCGGTATTCAAACAGAGAACCAAATGATATTGGAGTTGAGAAATTTAATAAAGATATAGAAGGCTCCGATTAGGAATCAAAAGTACACACAGGCTCTCAAAATGAAAATCAAGCATTCGATATTTTATTGTAGTCAATATCAAAGTCTAACCTTACGTACATTGACACCAGACTAACTTGCAATGGGAAATTTTTTTATTTATTTTCAAATAAATAGGCAAACGCTAATGCATTATTGTATTGCTACATTTCAGTACTTGTATGATCTCTTTAGGATTTAGATATTACTGCGGATTACCCGGAAAATTTCGATCCGTTTTTCCAGTTATGCTTTTCATAACAGAAGGTACTTCTCGGAAAATCCACTCATTCTCGTTTATACCTACTCTCATCTCAGACAGAAAAAAAAACAATTTTTTGCAGCGGAGTTTAGTCATTCCACTAATGGCCGGGAATTGTGACGCCAGGAAAAAAATAAATGCCTAAGGTAAAGCGGAGTCATCTGGAGGCGAGTTCGGCCAATCACGTTTTATTCTTCATCATCCCTGAATTTGGGAGATTGAGAAAAACCCGTGCGAAAGAAATCGACGCGACTCCGCACTGTGGCAAAAAGACTCAGATTGTGAGGCGCCACCAATTCTTTATGCTCCCCTCCATCATTTCCCCTTTCTTCCGCTCGCCGTGGCCCGCTCGACTGTAGCAAGACAGGTAAACATCACGTCGAAGAACATGGTAAGCGGAGAGCAATCCCTGGGATGAAGGGATCTTAAGGCGCTTGAAGCTACATGTTTCCGCTATCCTGCTATATGGAGCCTCCCCAATTCACTCTGGGATGCAAGAGGGGCCCTTAATTAAAGGTTACCAGCGTGGGAAGGACAATGAGAGGAAAACGGTTCAGCCGAAGGGATACTCATCCCCGGATCATGGCTTTAACCAGAACGGAAACCGGACCTTTTCCTTAGGTTTCGTGCCAATTTCATAATGGCCGGGACGAGCGAGGAAACAATACAAGGAAAAAAAATCTTGCGAAATTTCATGCTGATTATTTTTCCGTGGAACAGAATCAACAATCAAAGACAAAAAATAATTATAAAGTCAAATGGTAAATATACCTTCCATTATAAAAATCCAGTTCATGTAAATATTCGCACATTTTCCCATATGAAATATGCTAAAGACTAATGTTGATTTAATATAATTGTTTAAGGTAAACTTTTAAATCTCTTAGAAGGTAATAACCAATGGAGTATAAGGCACTTTTTAAAATATGATATTATCATTTAAAATATTACAAAAATAGACATCATCTAAATAAATCAGTGAGCTACTCCACAGACTATGATTAAATGGTAAATCCACGACTTGAGGTTCATTTCTCAAAGCTACAGGTCTATTAGAGCTGCCATTAGCTTAATTTAAAAGTATCATAT
>LYUA01000024.1:1385043-1395165 GCA_002093875.1 Calopteryx splendens
GAACGCGAGGGGCAGGGGGTGGGGTGACGATCACGTGGTGAAGGCAGGGGAAGGAGGATACTTCGGTTCGATCTTCGATCAGGTAAATGGGAATGAATGGCAACGGCGGACGTATTTGTGGGCGGGGATAGGGAAGCTGCATTACATTACGTAGAAGACAATCGTCCCATTTAAACATGCACAGAAGAACAATTTACAAGTTTTTATCACAGGGAAGCAGAGGTCCTGAGGAGCAAAATGAACCTTCTATGCTTATTTGAAATTTGGATCCCAATGGCCTACGGATAACTGCAAAAGAAGATATTCTACATTTTAATTCGTTTTTTGCGAGTGAGTGAAATGGACATGTTGCATTTACGGGAGAAATAAATACTTTTTCCATATGATGACCAATTTTTAGCGATTCTCATGGCAGCATAATTGTTGTATACATCATGCGCCCGTTCATATAATGCTTTATTTCTCTTTTATATGAGTCACCATCTACACAGTATATATGGGATCATCAACGATACTAAATTGTTTCGATTTATACACTGATAAAAAACGTAGTTGTATATTTAATGAAACGTTTTACCTCTAAATGACCTAAATAAAAGATCGATACATTGTTTAATTTTTAATTAATAACATCTTTAACGCATTATACCTTTGATGCAGTAAATAAACAAACTGGCTAAAATGCATATGCTTATGATCACTTTCGGTCAATGTACAGTACAATGTATGTACAGTAAAAGCAAGAATGTTTTAAAGGATGAACTGAAATTATTAGGGAGGAAAGTGTAGAAAAATTTTATGCCGAGGCAATTGCAAAATCCATTAATTTCAGAACAGAATATTTTTCATGTTGTCTTAAAACGTTTGTAAAATTCTAGATCACATTGAATGGTCATGAGGGAAATAAAATCAGACCACCCTAAAAGAGGTGGTTCAGAAGGAGATGGAAATTGTAAAATGATAGAGCACAATACCTGTAGATAAAGCTAAGCTATAGAGCGTTAGCTGAAGGTTATCAGAGAAATAGAGAAAAAGGATGAATATATCGGGTAAGTATAAGCAAAGTTTATAGAGGACTTTAGTTGGAAAATTGTCCGAAGTTTTGCGTGTGGATGAAATACAGCCCAAAAGCTCAGGAATGGAAGGCATGCATATTCCCGAATGAGAAATGACAATGACTGTAATGGAAATTTTATCGTCCAGGAGAGAATGAAATATTAATCGAATTCCAATGGAACTGAAATATTAGAAGCCGTGGTCATTAGGAATTTTCGGGATTCCTGAATTATTTTCGTTGGTCAGCTGGTCTACTCTGGCCCGCCGCGCGATGAAGTAAGGTGACAGAATTTCACATGATGACATCAATTTAGGAAGAGGTTTTAATGGAATTTATGGAATAAGACAGTTTTGAACGAATAGTACAAAAATATTTAGTTTTTTTTCATGCCTGGCATCACTACTATATCCTTACGCAAATGTACACTCCACGATACCTTTTTATCATTGGATGATCAAGTATTCATAGTATACACAGTTCCAATTTCTGAAATGTTTCAGTCCGGTTGATGCGAAGGAAATGATTGGCATTTGAACAATTTATATTGAACAAAATGCGAATATGAGGAATTTAATTGGAAAATATTAATAGCGGTGTGGAGTTCGTGTTGAATTATTTACGCAATGAAATATGAGATATGTATCTGCCAAAATCTCAGAGGAAAATATATAATCTTCGCCTTTCCGTAAAATTCTCTTTTTTTAATTCGAAATTGCAATCTTAAAATGTGTTGTAGTATACTACTATTTTACGGGGAAATTTTACGGGGATATATTTTATTATTTAGCCAGACAATGAAATTAGTTAAATTAATTTAGTTTGTAAAAGTAAGGATCGGTATATCTCTTTAAAAACTAAAAGATAAAACTGAAAATGCAATAGAATTATAAATAGAATGAAAAATATCTAAGCCTGAGTGACTGATAAAACAATTTATACAGGTAATATGCTTGAGACATGATTGTAATACTAACACCTACTATATAAGGTCACATCTGCAATCAACAATTTTTTTCATGCTCTTAATAGATTCAATTATGTATTTTAAATACTTATATAATTAGTGTTTAAATTTTAAATTGATTGGGATCTCTAAGAAGATGGAGTTTTAATTTGCATTTCCATAAAAATTTACCCCGTAGCTGGGAAAATGTAGTGTGACCAATATGAATTCAAAAATCTAATAGGTATGACTTCAAGTGTCACATATCACCGCGATTTTACAACGTCAAACAAAGCATACCTATGGATAAAAGATAAAAGATGACCCTACATATGGAGTTAATATCAATTCTGTTCTTGTAGAGCCTAGACAAATACCTCCCTATACTTTTTCTGATGCATGAATTGTACAGTTGAAGGCATAATATCCTCTAATTTTTCTTTGCCTTAAATCCTTAACTTTTGAATTACTACTTTCCTCATCTTAAGTTAAGTGCTGGTTATATGTACGTCATCATCAATGGAACCAATAAATGTGTCAAAAGATACCATCAGAGATATGGCTAAATCATAACCTATTGTAACGATATAGCTTATGAAACATGTTTACGTCCTTAGTATTTCTTTAGGTACATAAGGAAAAGGCGACCAACGCCAACAATCCCCAATGGAAATCGAAATTTTTATAGGCATTTTTGAGATAGTTAAAAAAATAAAAATACCGGTAGGTAATCTGTAGCTTGAATTCCGATTTATAGGTGGTTAAATATCGAAGCGCATGACGTTTTCGCTGAAGGGTTCGGTGGGATCTTAGTTGTTATGTTACAAGTAACGTCCATCCAATGCCACGGTGCTTATGATTTATCTTGCTGTGGCATTCCCCTGGTCAAATCCGATGAGGTAGTAACTTTTACTGACAATGAGTGGACGGCGTCATAAGGGTATTTTCATTTTCGTTTTACGTGCTAACGGATGACCTCAGAAGAAACTTATCTTACCGCAAATCATTTTTGGGTCTGCTACCTGAATTCAGGATTAAAATTGAGATTTCAAGACAGATTGCCCCAACCCCAATTTCTCTTATAGAGTTAGTGATTGAAACGGTGTCTCAATTCCCTTTTCCTATCTTGATATATGTTCTTTTAATAATGGCAAGTTGTTTCTCATAAGAATTGAAAGTCAGCGAGAAATGAATAAATTTTAAAAAGAGGCGTAAACACACACTTGAGTGCTAAACTAAGGCAAAGTTGAGTTGAGACTATAACAAGGCCGAAAACTATCTTTAACTTTTAAAATGTAACTGTTTCGGAAAAATATTTAGACTATAAATGGAGAGAGATGAGTTAAGAAAATATTCCAGGCATAATAATATACTGAGAAATTACTAATTTACAGTTTTTTTTACTTATTTTTTATCATAAAGTTTTGCTAATTAAAAAAAACAAACTGTGGGTAAGAGCATAACAGCCGTTAAAATCAATGTAGTTTCAGTTACAATACAATTTCGATTTTACCTAACAAAAAAATTCCACTTAATTTTACTTTGACTTCACCATGTGAAAACTATCCTCCTTGAATCCTGTTGAATCACCACCTGAACCGCCGACTGATTTACAACCGAGCTATTGGCGCGAGGCTGTTTTTCTGTGGGATCCTTTCAAACCCTGTTACTTGTGGCTGGAAGTGAATGAAATCCAGGCACTTAATGTTTGCTGATCGTCAGGGATCCATATACAAAGCCTGAGAACATTTCAAACTCGTGCCTGAAGGGCTATGCGCGATCACTTGAGCGATTGGTTCGAAGCCTCGAGCCACCACCGCGAATGACTATTACATGCCTCTATAATACCCAAGCCTACGCAGTGGGGAGTTCGCACTCCGATCCCATCCCGTGTGTGCGGGGGCGATAGGGAGTGGGGGTGGGGGTGGCATCGAAGAGCGGCAGGCGACAACGCCCTTAGCACGAGGCACCCACTCAATGTAGCCATGGTGAATGCCGTTTGAAAATTTCAAGGGGCTCACGCACGCGATGTGCCGTCTAACGCAGGATTGTCTTTATTTAAAGATAAGACCACCAGGCAACGGAAAGGAATCTTTCAACCAAGATTGCTGTTATACGAGTAATCCGATTAATTTGTGGTTCTCTCAATTAGAGACGCGTTGGTGGCGCTCAGTGTGCATGGAAAATAAATGTACTTACAATAAGTCATTACAAAATTCAAATTCGGATGTTTCTTAAAAAAAGACGATAAAAATTAAACCAAATATAATTTTTATTCAATTTCTTATTTCTAAGAACTTAATTACCGTTGAACATTTCAAGTTACACTGCTACATTTATGAGAGAAATATATTCCGCCCAGGAAATTTTGTATTGTCATTAAAATCGGATCAAATCTGAAACAGCTTTCCTTTCATTTATTATTCCACTTGAAGGAACCACCACTCATATTTCGAAATCGGTATGATAATTAATTTTTACATATTTTCCTTCTGGGAGACTTCTAAAATAGAGTTAAAAATATTTTGAAAATTAAAATTATAATTATGCTAATGATTATGATAAATGAGAACCTCTGAACGGGAAATCAATATTGGCTTTCATTAGCTTGAAGGATGTACGACTAAGATCGCAACATGAAAAAATTAAAAATATATTGTAATAATACACCGAATACAAAGTTTTATTTACAAATTCCATAAATTAAAATAGAATAAAAATATAAAACTGTAAATACGCAAATATAAATTATTCAGAAATGTTGGAAAAAATAAAATACGCAGTGTCATATCTAAATATTTCATTAAAAATGTATACAATGGTTGCAAACAAAATTCATAATTCAAATTTTCTTCATAAAATAATAAATATACATTTACACTTCAAATGTATTGACAAATTAAAACCATTAAATACTTATACTAAAATGCCACAATTCTGCTTTTTAACGGTTAAACAAGTTTGAAACACAACATAGAGAATCTGATCTTAACACATTCATCACACACACATTAATACTCTTTGAGAAGTTACTTTGATCAGGAGCATTTCGTTCACTCAACGCGTAGTATTTCAAATTATAATGCTTAAAAGAGGAAAATAAATTCAGATTAACATACACGTAGTGTTACTTTATTTTATATTTTACGTGTTGACAGCGACGGGGCGTATTTTTTTTACTTCGTACATTTTCCCAAACTAAGTAATAACGGGGGACATAGTATATGTAAATAAGGTCTCGCGCACAAGCGCGCACGATTTTTAGACCCTTCCCTCGGCCTTGATTTCAAATCACACACACACACACATCGCGCCATGAATATGAAAGCGGGGAGTGGAGAAGGAAGGCAAATTAAGGGACACTGAAGCGGAGGAACGAAGGACATGGTAGGGAAGAGGAAGATGAAAGGAATGGAAGGAAGAGGACGAGAATCTTGGCAACAGACGGTATGGGAACTTACTGGGAGAGTATGCGGAGAAGGAACAAGGACGAGAGGGAGAGAGAGTGGTTGACATTAGGCGTTAGGTACAGGAAGTGATGGGAGTGAAGGAGCGGGCTAGCAGCAGCCAAGGCTACACTCGCTGGGAGGTGATGTGCGGGAGCCTGAAGGAGGGGCCCCGCGGAAGAAGACGAGCAAAGAGCAAACATTTGCAAAGAAAGGCAGAAACAGAGAGAGAGACTCATATAAGAAAGGAATCTGATTAAAACGATAGAGCCATCTGAGGAGGAAAAATACTCATGGAATAAATGGAAGGACTCAAGATTTAGATAAATATACGAATGGGGAAGTGAAAGGAACCATATCGGAGTAAATGGGTCAGTGCCCTTTCCCTAAGGCAAACAACAAGGGTTTGCTAATTTACTAAGGCATTAACCTAACGATGTGTGAACCATTGATTCCAACAAATGATTTCAATGAAATGCTAAGGAAGACTAATTATATTACAAGGAAGTTTCCATGAAAATCATTCATTGATTTTAGGGAAATCATTTCGTAAGGATATGATCCCTAAAGGAAACGTTGTGATATATTAATATTGGTGGTCTCATTTAAAGATTTAATTGAAAAAAGATTAATGTGCTAAATGAGTTCATAAAGTTGCTTTCCCTTGGAGCTTAATAAGTGTATATAAATTTTATTCGTGAAGAGATAAATAAAAAGTGTTTTAACTGTTCGAAGTTCCTATTTTAACTTTTTTAAGATTGACAGGCATTTTATTATTATATTTCTCTTCCCGAATAAAACATAATGGCCACAGTTCCTTATTCGATTTATAATTATCTATAAATTTTATTATTTTAAAGTGTTTTATCCATGAAAAAAGAAAAAAAAACATTATAAAACTCTCCCCAAAGAGTTTTTTTTAACTATCTACTTGGTTAAATGTTGCATTTAAGGATTAATAAATTAATTTCACGTTAATAATTATAATTATTAGAGTTAATTTAGGTTACCTAACAAATATTCCTTAGGTATTTAACTTTATCTGACAGCACAATTCAGTATGTATCTATTTGAGGATGGATATTAAAAATACTGAAACAAAAAGTAATGCAATTACTTCCTTTCGTTATAGTGCAATACATTTGAAAGAAATTCGTTTTAAGTTTCAAAATAAATAATTACTAATGGAGAATCCCTGAACCCCATTTTATTGATGATGCCTGTCCGTGTGTGTAAATAAATCTATGCATTAAAGAGATTACGAGAAGAACAACACCACAAAAACTATCTAATCAGAACAGAACGAAATTATATATGTAAAATGTTTTTCAATGCAAAAGTTCTATTTTTTTAATTTAATCACCTTGACCAAACTAGACCTTAAGGAAGTTATATTGAGCTAATAATTAATTTTTCTAATTATTAATTGAATTCTGGGATTACCATTGCGTAAAATAAATAAATTTAAACATAAAAATTAATGCTTAATAAATATTTTTGTACTATTTTACCTACAAATATTTACGAATTTTTTAGAAGCACATGTTTTGGAAGTAGAATGGCTCTATTTATAAATCATTTTAAAACCCGTTTTAACCATATTCTGATGTCCGATGTCCTTTCAAAATATTATCTACAATTTTTCATTAGAATCCATTTAAAAATTCATAATACCTCGCGAGCGTGGAGCATAGGCGTGTGGTTGCGGAGATTTTGTCACCAACAATAAATTTAAAGGAAAGAGGGTGGTGGTCCGTCAAGACCACCGTCATTTTCCTCTCGATGTGATGTGGCCGTGGATCAACAGGGAAAAACAAATGCTTGAATCAATTGGCTTGAGAGACTATTTCTCAAGTTTTATCATTATTTACGGCTATGCCTAGTAGTTTGGGGGATGGAGTGCTTACACTATGTCGCAAGTAACATCACAGTATTGGTACTTTTTTGATAAAGTAGGTAATTCAAAATTTGTCTTCAATTCTCTATCAATTCAAATTCCTATTCACGTATTTATTGCGCGGCATTATGGGCCCTTCAATTAGTTTTTAACGTTCCAAGTTGCTTTTCTCTACATTTTGTTTTACTTTTTGGACCGTTTTTTTAATGGGGGCTCCATATGGTCTTATAATTTTTTATATGCGTTCTAAATAACGAGAAATAACATCCCTCTTTCACTTTTTCTTGGTCAAGTTTTCCTACCATGCGCTTTACAAAATTCTAGCTCCTTCAGAGCGACCCTGCATTAATTACGTATGACCCTGAATTAATCCAAGCAAGGTCCGGTATTAAGGTGATTCCTAATACTCCAAATGGTCAGCGGCTATAAATGGAACATCTCCGAATGTGTACATTTTTCGTGTTTTTTGTGCGTCCTCACTTTTAAAAAGTGTAGTTACCTTACACTTGCTTGCACTTACACTTACACTTCCTTGCATTTAATCCTAAGCCAGCATTCTGTACACCGATTCGTAAGTTCTATTCCATAAATTTAAAGTTATCGCAGAAAAACAAACACACTTCAGAAATAGGAACAAAAAAATAAACACTCACATGATAGTTGAACGTTTTTGGTGGTGACCTTCCACCATTATCAACGAAAGAAAACTGACTGAGGGAGAAATGACAGTAGAGGGATTGCAGAGGGGCGGGAGAGGGGAGAAAGCATTCATTATACTTCCCCAATGAACCTCCGTATCCTTCTATCGGACCGCTGATCTAAAAAAGATATTAAAATCCAACAACCTTTTGGTAAGCCTTTCTGGCATCTCCTCCCCTCTCAACCACTACCGTACAACTCTTCTCGCAGTAAAACATGCCCTCTAATCGGTTTCCCTCTATTTTCATCCATTCTCACCCTCATATCACTAGCTTACCTCCGTACTAATTGTCTTTCAAAAATTCCATCAACATTCTACACTGAAACCTTTATCCCTCCTTCTGTGTAATTAAATTCGTAACTATTCTCGCCATCCACAATAATAATCACCGATCCTCCACCAAATTCACTTCCCTGTTCACTCTTTAAATCCCTCCACAAAACTACTTTCCATGTTTCCACCTTTCGACAGTTGTTTCTCTTATTCCGTCCACGAATACATCCATGATTCCGCTACCAACATGGAGGCATAAATCACGAACTGGAACCTATTTCATTACTCCAGGCTTACCAACACACTGAGATCAACAAATCCAACTTCATCCACCCCTCTCCGCACCAATTCTCAAACCCTTGCCCCTTAAGTCCTCTCCCTAATTTCCTCCCTCTCGTAGTTTTCTCCCGTTGATGAAGGCGAAAGTTATCCTCCATAACAGTTCAGCCATTTTAATATGTGTGAGCGTTCTTCTATATATTTCCATGCTATACGTTTTTTTAATGTTATCCAACTCACTAACCAAAACAAGTTGAACGTAAGGTGAGCTTAATTAAACGCTGAGGATGAATTATCTCAATGTTCAAACATTTATCATCTGTGAAATTGCATCAATGAGAACAATTCGTCTCAATAAAGTGAAAAGCGTCCCTAAGAGTCTCAAATTGAAAATCCAGAGTGATTTCCGGATACCGTAGGATCCGGATATTTGGGATCGAGTTTGAACGACCGGAGTATTTGAATGGTGCCAATGACCAAAAACGGCGAACGTAGGGTGGGTGCATAAACTTAAATGTCAATAATGCAAATTTATTAGACATTTATAGCAAGAAATGAATTAATTTTTCATATAAAAAAATTATTCTATTGAGGAAATATACTTATTTCCCCATAAAACTCAATTTTGAAAAACGGGTTTATCTGGTAGAATTGATCACTTCAATTGGCAAGCTACTAATGAATGTGACCTTAAATTGAAACTTTTAAAACCGATTTACCACATATTTGGAGAAAAAAGTGAGCTAGAAAATTTTAAATAACCTTACTATCTACCTGTACTTTAAAATACAAAGTACAATTAAAATGAATACCCAATATTAACCACTTAAAAATAATTTCATTTTCTTTTATTTAAATAATTGAAAACAATGCTAATGATGTTGATTTTTACTCACGTTAACAGGACTAGGCTTTAAGAAGAGATCTCATACCTATAGGAAAAAAAGGAAAAATTTATTAGCAATCAAATAACATTTCCCCTTGACTCAATTTCTCTGTAATAGTAGCAGTTGGTTTAATAGGCAAGGGTAGAGCTTATCCAAGTTCCTTTTCCTATGCCACCTGCGGTTTCCACTAAAGAACGGGTAAAAAAATGCTTACAGGAAGCTGAGGGAGCCCAGAGGAGTAACACGAAATCAAGCAAAGGTCTAGATAATAGTCAAGCGCTACACTCTTGGGCACCAACGTCCCCTTAAGAAAGATATAGAATACAAAAAAAAACGAGAAGCAATATAGGTGGGGAAAACGTGAAGTAATACTGAGGTCAAGAAGAAAAGTAGGAGAAAAAATCAAATTAATAATTATCTGCTTAAGAATATGTTTGTTAGGTGTTCTCCGCGATGAATTTACTTTAGATATTATTTGATTTCCTTCTCTTTTCGCCAAGTCTTGAGTCGCACATATTGTGACAACGATTCCTCATTGAATACATTTCTCTGCCTTGAAGATGATCATGGAAAAATTTTCATTAGAAAATTTAACTTATATATATATATATATATATATATATATATATATATATATATA
>LYUA01000024.1:1399262-1409857 GCA_002093875.1 Calopteryx splendens
CACAATCTACAGCACCAGAATCAGACAGGTTTGGTTCAACTACAGGATAGTGTGACTTATTTTTTTCACCATACAATTGGCTTTTCACGTAGGTAGAAAATGTTGAAGTGGTTTAAACTGCATATTAAAATAAGAATCCGTTTCCCGTCAAACGTGGGCTTTTAAACCATATTCGACTAACTTATTTTAACTCTCCAATCTCCAAGGTGCATTCCTACGCTCTAACCGGCCGGCTGTTTAGAAACTGAGCATACACAGTATTTATCAGTTCATATCATATAATTTTCAAGGTTAACTACGTCAGTGAAAAGAAATGAGTCAGAACCAGAAAACAGTATTTAAAATATTTAATTTAACCTCGATGTGATATCATGTAGCTGAAATATTGAGATTAGACTTTTGGACTTGGGTAGATTGGACTATTTGATATTCCGAAAAAGTTTTCCCTCCCAAAAAAACACATCCATTAGTCTAAAACACACAATTACGATGGATACATATTCATTTATCTCGCTTTTGAAGAGTTAAATCCGAAGTAAAGAAACAAACTGGTACATATTTGTATGCAGGGGAGCAAATTGTTCTCAATTTCTCAAAGACAAAATACAGTATGTTCCTTCTGCATCATTTATTCCTGGTCACTCAATCACTCCCAGTCCTCACCCCGCTATATAACATTCCTTTTTGCCACATCAAGCGTTCCTGCTTTGCATTCCCTAGCTCTCTTGCTCACCATCCCCACTTCTATTCTGATCTTGAGTCCTTCTACTTGCCCATGACCCTTGCTTCCCGTTTTCCAATTCTTTGCCCTGGCCAACCCTATTCCTTTCATCCACACCCCTACATCGCCTCTCTTGATAACAAAATCACTCCGTTCCCTGAAACCCACCCCCGGCCCGTGAAACCCCTAACCTTCAGTTTGCGTGGCCTTTCAAAAAAAATATGCCTCATATCCCTATTTCACTCCTCAGCAATTCCGTTCCTCCTACTCCTTCTTTCAATTTCTATCGCCTTCCCGCAGTGACGCCGACTCGAAAAATCCAGCCTAACCCCTACCCACAAAACCGTCGTTCTCGCCTTTTCCTCCTTTTCTCTATCTACCCCTTCACTTCCCACGGCCTACCCTTCCCCTGCAGGCCTTCTCCTTTACCGACTTTAATCTGAGATCGCGCATGGCGAAAAGGACGGCGGCGGAGTTCTGGGCAAAAACTCAAGACGCACATTCTCGTTTCGTGTAAAATGGCTTCGCAGTCCTCTCGAAAATGTATGTTTCCTCTGCTTTCCTTTTTAATTCATCCATTCCCTTCTTCCCCTCTCCCCTCCGCCTTACCAACCCGTTCACCATTTCCACCCCCCTCCCACCGCTACCCCCATCCGCCTCCCATGCCATCCCGCGAGAGCTCGCTTTTATGACCTCCACCTCCCATAACCGTGGGAAAGGAGGCGAATACAATCAAAAGGATGCTTCTAATTGTTGCAGTGCGACTATATTTTCCCGGAGCTCTTCCGCTTGCAGTGGTAAATAAAGGGAACAAAGACGTTTATTTTCCGACCGATTGTGTGAAGCCATTTTAATCTCTGACTTCATATATATTTTTTATAATGAGAAAACATTAAACTGTGGAAAAATTATTCCCTGAAAATAGCCGTTGTATGGCAAAATAGCACCATTTTATTACAAAATAAAATATTTTATAATAAGCAAGTTCATAATAGTATTTACTGGAAAACCAGAGAGGAAAGAATTAGACCATCTATAATTTGTCAAGGATTCAAATTAATTTACTTCCGAAGACGAATTCACCTCAATAAGGTATGACGGTATGTGATGAAAACGATGGGAGTAAATGAATGGATTTTTCAGTGAAACGCAGAAAATATGCAATGATAACGATGACATTCTTTGGAGCCGTGAACATAGGCAACTTAAAGGCAAGCAATCATCACACATTGCATAAATCGTAGGATAAAATATTTTTTTAATTATATGTTGTGGATTCCACAACAAAATTACAAGTTTGAATGCAGAAAGAACAGGGATGGCAAAAATGACCTCAGCTGTCAGTCTCCTCCCATTTCACTTATGCTACTAAAAACAGTGAATGTTGAAATACATCAAGAAACGGAGTAAAATAAAAAAAACAAGAATTATAACTGCCCAATTTATGTTTGAACACACACAGGAAGACTGCCTATGATATTACTCCAAATACCAGCAGAAACTTAGAACATCTCATTAATGGTAGTACCAAGGAGAAAGTGATGAAAAAAAAGGATCACTGAAGTTGCCGTTTAAGATTAATTGTGTCTTT
This sequence comes from Calopteryx splendens, assembly GCA_002093875.1. Taxonomy (NCBI): domain Eukaryota; kingdom Metazoa; phylum Arthropoda; class Insecta; order Odonata; family Calopterygidae; genus Calopteryx; species Calopteryx splendens. The sequence goes on from LYUA01000024.1 coordinate 1,401,575, forward strand.
AATCACAGGTGCCGCATTTAATACAATTAAATTACCCTCATCATAGCAATAGCATGACGAAATGGAAGAGTTAAAAGTAATTGCCGCCTAATAGTACCTTTGACGGAAATAGAATTGTTTACTGCCTTTACTCCACAAATTATACGAATTTTACAGTCAATGAAATACGTCTAGGCCCATACGTTAATGGTTGGGTCTACCGAATGTTTTTGCTTGAATAGGAAAATAAATGAACAGCAGAAACTACCGTTAGTGCAAACAGCTAAAAAGAGGAAGGTCGTAGAGAAGACCGTGGTATAAGTGCGAAAAGCCCCTTCACCCATGAAGAAATTCGTTGAAACAAAGAGATGCGCTGAGCTAAAACACACATTGTTATATAGAGCAATACTTGAAAGCCACCTAAGTGGCTCATAAAACACATTCATAATTCCCCACATTTACATAATTAAAACAGCTGTCGTACACCACTCTACGAGAGACCTTGCTTTCTGCGGCTGGCGAGATTGGAAGTTAATGTGTACTCCACTCAGAATACACATTTATTTTACATACCATTGACGTTGACACATTTTGGTGACATATCTTAGCGAATTGAAATTCCACGTTCCATTATTTCAGTCAGTCTTTCCAATCCACAGATTTTCCCAGAAGACATCTGTTTTTCTCCTTAAATTATGAAAGGGGAGAACATGTAGTTATTTCACGCACATATTTTAGCGCAAGATCTATGTCTCGTCTCCGTGTGAAATAACCAGGTGAGCATAGAAGTAGGCATATTCCTATAATTTCCTTCCTCCACCAAAAACGAACTTTTCATACCTTTATCTGAAACTGCCCACGTGATAATATCAAGATTTGGGTCGCGCAAGAAACGCCGTATATAGCATGTTTTTCATAGCATTTGTTTTCTATTAACATGAAGCAATTCCACCAATTCACGCCTGAAACTTTTTCCTTCAATCTTCCTTCCCCATTTTCTTTTTTTTTGATTATCGATCCCATTTTCTTTCATCCTTAAAAACACTATATCATGTATTTGCGTACAAAATCATCAAACACTCTCACACAGCAACACTTTATCCCATAATACCACGAAACTAATCTTAGACATTATCGTTCCCCAAGTCAGACGAATTCAACTCGCATTTTTCCTTATTCTTTCCCGTTGGCATTTAGTATCAGGTATACGAGCTCCGTGATACTCTTTCCCATCCATCTTTCTCTCTCTCTCTTTTTATATATCTCTTCATCCCCTTTCTCCTGTCCCTGCTACATCGCCCACCACCCACCAACCCACTCTAATGTTTCCCCTCGGTGTCTCAAAGGTCTTCCACTCACAACTTGCCTCGAAGGACAAAGACAATTAACCCTCATTCCCGCCGCACTCCCACCCGTTATTCCCTTCCTCTTCACCCTTCCTGCTCCCACCCCTTCCTCGTGAGTCCCCCACTCCCTACCCGGCATCCCCTCCTTCCACCCGGCGTCACAACGCACCCCACGAACAGACCTAACTCCCTCTTTGGGTTCCAAGACCTCCTTAAAAACACTCTTCCCTTATTCCCATTACCCAATCGAGGACCCGTCTCATCGTTTTCTTTCCTCTTTAAGCGGACCACTCCCTTCGGTTTTGACTTCTTTTTGAACTTTCCCTTCCATCTCCCAGCTCTCCATGTTTTATTTCGGATCCACCATTATTTTTTCACGTTCTCATTCTTTTCTACCCGTGTTTGCACTTTTTCGTCCTTTTCCTTTGCCACTCGCTTTTCTTCTCTTCTATCGATTTCACTTTCTCAAAATTCATTAGATATTTCTAGTCTTAAAACGTCTTCAACTGGTTACATTAATTAAGAGGAGTTACTTGTCATTTGGAACCGTATTAATATAAAATTTACTATGAGGAATTTAAATGGTGTCTCTGGTATCAATCCATTTTCATACTCTATGAGTAATTGATACCCCCAGAGAAGTCCTTATATGAAGAAATATGCCATTTTCGAAACGTGGCTGAAGATTGCAATACGATTAAAGGCTTACAACAGTAGAAGAGGGACAATGCGTGGGTTCGTGAAATTTTAGAAAAAATTAAAGAAAGGGGAGCACTAGAAAGGGACAAGGTACCCTGCTAGACATTTTATCTAATTCAAAACTTTAAAATGTTACCCTGTTAGAACAGCATCGGTGAGACCATTATTATAATAATCACTTTTTCATTCAGACTAATGTAAAGCACTTAATAATGTTAATCTCCAGACAGACAACATTCGGCTGATATTTCTCAATTTAAAGCGTTCGTTTCAAACAGAGCAGGTTAAATGACAACGAAAAATGCTCCGAATCCATTCGATCTCAAATTTAATTGAAAGCAAGTGGATTTTAAACAGTCGTGAACCACTGAATATTTTAAGATTCCTTTGACAATACACATGAACTTCCATTTCATAAAGTGGGACACTTCCCAAATTAAATGTCAAAAAACAAGTTAATTTAGCCAAATAACATCGATTGTAATTTTGTATACGGTACCTCGAAGTTTAATTTAATATTCAAGAACAATTAATCCTTCGTCAGTTCTGATTTGAACAAATATGGATGGGGTGGGGTTTTAATGGATTTAGTTTATAGGAAAATTAGGTCAGTTGATGCAATTGATCGTATTATGAATAATCTAAAAATATTCATTAGTTAAAAAATTGTATTCTATGTAACGAAATATCTTCTATGATATAAAAACTGCGAATTAATCATTTCAGAACTAATTACAATACTAAAAATTTAGTTGCTGTAATGTCTTAACTGATGCACGTGTTAGAAATACAAATGGCAAAAAATGAAAATTATTCATTATATTATTTCTTTTGGGTAATGTATTTGACAATTCTGTTAACAATTTTTCATTAAATTTACAAAATACTAGTTGCTTTTCAGAAATTATTGTAATTATTATTTGCTCCGAAAAATTGACTAATTAAGAAATTTGTTGTACATGCCCAAATGCTTTTACAAAACCCTCAAATATTCTACAAGAGTAATTGACATATAGGAATAGTTTTGTCGTATTTATGTTGATTCGTGTTGTTAATGTGGGGGATCGCATATTCTATACTCTGATTTAATGCTCAAAATGCCTTGGATCCAGAAAAAAAGATAGCTGTATAATACTAATGCAAATGTATGCTCGTAATTCCACTGAGGATTGAGTAAAATTTAAAACACGACTTATATTGAAAATTAGCATGCTTTTGTGACATGAACCAATGGTATCCATTTTAAATAATAGTTACCGTTAAATAAGATTATTTCTGAGAAATATCCAGCATTTTGGAATTAAATGTTGACCAGGGCAAAGAAACTTTTAATTTTATGACGAAATACTCCCAATAAAAAGTCCAAATAATGCAAATAACGTTAATTAGGACACTGGCACTATTCTAACCAAAAGTGCATTGGGAATTTTAAAATTGCAGAAAGTAGAACCATTCCATAATGAACCACTAACTGGCTAGTAAATGCCTGGTCTGCAATATTTTTACGAAACACTTAGAGATCGGAGAGGAACGTAGAGCAACAGTATCAGCCATGTTGAATGCAAACGAAGGGCATATGCCCTTCTGACGCCCAGTAAAGGCTAAGACTAATACATCAAGCTATGTCGCTCGAATCCTTATCATTTACCATGATTTTTCATCGATGTTTTTTGTTCTCTGAAGAACCGCTAAGTTTTAAGATTCACTTTGGCAGGGTGAAGGCAACGTAAGATGGTATTAATTATTGTTATATTAATGGCATTGAACCCATGTAGTTTTATCCAAAATAAAAGATTTTTTTTCTTAATTTAAAATTTTCAGGAAACGAATTAAAAGCATTCACTGATGGTCCTCTTCAGTCACCTAAAGTCAGTGCACTCAAACTGTATTTTTATACTGGAAATGAATGATTTCCTAATCCATCTAAATGAATTAAAGTGCTCATCAGTCCATCATAGAACGCTCAACCTGACAACAATTCCATACCACTTCCAATCGCGGTACAACCTAACATTTTCACGGACGTTTGATGTCCTGCTCTTACTGAGTAGACCATTAAATCAAAAAAAACAAGAGTGATTCGTGAGTTCGACTTGAAAAAGTCTCTAAAATGATTTTACCCAGAGTTTTGAAAATGATTTTCAAAATTCTGAATACATTTTTGACCGATATTGAGCCGAAATTTCCACGTTTTCTACAAAGTTAAATATTTTTCTTTTATGCACAGGTAGTGGATGTAGAATTCCAGGTTTGAAGTGATAACTTAAAACATTTCTTCCATTTCATTCTTTTTCATTCAATTTTTAAACTAAGAATAACCTTACTCACGAAATTAAAACACATTATAAGGCTGATAAAAGCTTTAAAAATTCAATTCCGTTCCGTATTCCGTCAAATGAATTACACTTCTTCCAGGAAATTTTGCAAAAAAATAATATGTTTGCTTATTTTTCTAAATTACACGCATTAAAATCATCGAAAACAGTAGTGTATTATTTTCAAGCTTAAATTGGATTTATTAATTCCCATTAAACTTACCTCAAGCAATATTTTATTATAGCTGGAATTACGTGGCATTGTCAAGGATGACGTAACAAAAGACCATCGAGGAATTTCTCAGTTACCAGACCTAAGAAGTGGACGAAGTTTCGTCGATGACAACAATATGTATGCTCAATTTGCTACTTAGAATGAATAAGTACTCCGAGCCTGACTGGGTCATGAGTATGCGCATTTATGCATGTTTCAAAAATTATAAAAATGATACAAGTAGACTGAGTGGTGTACACAATCAGGCGACTGGGCGCTACCAGCAACCTGGCGCATTGCCCTTGTTATTTTTATATTCCATGACCATGCATAAATTTATCCGTGAACAAATGAATAAGCGGCAAAAATTGAACTATTCGAAAAAACTACATCCCTGCGGTGATGTTTAGATATTATTTAAATTTAAAAATTCACTACCACTTTTTAGCACTATAATTAGGTAAATTTTTCTCCTAATTATATGAAAATAAATTCTAACTATATCAAATCGTTAGACACTGTAACCATTTATTCTACGTTTTATCAAATAATGAAATTCTCAATCATATTCACTCCACATATATTTTTTTGAAACTTCATCGCGGACAAATGGAAAATTCAAATTTAAACTACCTTGAGATTGATTCGACGAAAAATCGACGAAAACGTGAATAGTTACCCTATCTTCTCTCTCTCTACTCAGGTTGTTATTTATTGCTATTAAAGCATGTAAATGACGACCTATACAGCCATTTAGCTGTTATTAGAAAATAAGATAAATTTATTATACAGGCGGAAGTAGCCCATCCCGGAAATAATTCAATTCATGAATTTACCATATTATGAGAAAGTAATGCAAGAATAAATATTCTGCAATTTTTGCTCAAGTAAATGTTAAATTTAAAAAAATCATAAGAGGATATTACAAACGCAATTACCCAGCAGGAGATGAGTAATTTCCTTTCATATGACTTCATCGTCAATGCCTTGATTGGAGAATTTGAGAAACAATGCCAATTCTTCAGGTGCTAAAAGGCAATTTTAATACAAATAATTAATTCTTAATACCATTTACTTAAATTTAGTCATTAAAAATAAGATCACAGAAATGGGAAGAAAGTAATGTGCAGGTCGTGTTCAATATTTTTTCTTTCATAAGCAAATAAAATTGACGAAGTTTTAATCACCTCCCTGCAATTAATACGGTGCCTAAGATTACTAGCGTGAGTGGAAGCTGGGGAAGGATGAAGAAGCCCTTGAAAATGTTGGAAGTTTCTATGTACATTTAGCAGATTCGTGTTTAAAGCGTGAATTTCTGAAGCCTCCTTCCATCCCCCATTTTAGCGCTTCCATCGCTTTATACAACCTCACCCCCAACACTTCTGTTTGCCACCGAAATCCTCCCTCTCTCTCCTCCACTTTGGCAAACTATCCAATCCCTCCTTCGACTGCAACAGCCTTTCCCGTCTCGTCGTCAAGTTCTTAGTTTTTCTTTTTCCACACATTCCTTAATCTCTTTCATTTAATTTTCTAATCCCATTGCTGCCCATAATAGCCTTCATTATTTTTATTCTCCATTAGTCGCCATCGAGCACTTCCTCTCTTCCAAGCTCTCAAAAAGTAGATAAATTGGCGAATGTGCAACGAATGGATTCACTTTTTCACCCTCTCCTAATTACAAAAGATACAAACTTGTTAACTTACTTAGTTTCTTAATTCGAATTAATCCCTTATTTAATAACTAAAAATTCATACCACAGGTGAAAAATAAAAAACTTAGTTACACCTTTCAAGTATATTAGAGTAAGACTTTTCCAATACCAGGGATGAAGATAGGTCATTCGTTATTCAGGTAGAATATTAAATACAAAAATGAGCATTTAATACAACTGCTATACTTCTGAGGCATTAGTATTTTGTATCCATTTACTTTCAGTTTTTTACATGAAACTTGCTATATTCCAATCATTCACATTATCTAGTCAATGGGATATATGCTAAAAAATTAACAATGCGAAAATTATTCACCTTTAAACGGGACTCAAACCCAGATCCCTCGATTTATGGTCAAAATCTGTAGCCTATTAAGCAGCTCCGGCGTTTAAGTGAATCAGGATAACGAGGATGAAACTAATTGCATGGGCAACTCACTACCATGCAATGTAAACAATTTCGGTAAAATGAAAATGTCTTCAGCATATGAATAATTTACCAAATAAATGACAAGATTATTAATTTAATACTTGAAGTTATCACGATTCCTGATTGGCGCAAGCTAGTTTGCTTAGAATATTTTTAAATGATAAAACATATTAGAATAGGAAAAATATTTTATTTCATGATTGAAATGTTTCTTATACATTTTATATCGTTAACTTGCAGATGAAAATTTAATTAGAACTAACCTGAAACTATAAGGAAGGATAATATTCATTTACAAACTTATATATTAATATTCGTTCCATTAAAAAAAAATACTCTCTTACCGCATTAGCACCTCTGCTGGACGTTTCGTCACTTGAATCTATTTGGTAGATGAAACGACTGCTGCTGAAAGGACTAGACTAACATGTAAACTAAGGCCAAGGTAAATTCTTCAAATGTTAATTGTGCACTGTAATGAAAACATAATACTTAAGGGGTAAGAGGGAAAAAGATATGCGCATTTAGTGACTAAAGTGAATGCAATTATTAATAAGTCATAAGGAAAATAAATAGTTGTGTAATCAAACATACACATGCACTTACAATGCTTTATACGGGAACATTGATATTTGATTGTACGTAACGAGTGCAATGTATGTAGCAACATAAATACGACCAGCGGTGATGTTAATAATGACTTAAGAATTTAAAAAAAAGTAATACTCGAAGAGAATTATAAATGAATAAAATAACCACATCAACTTTGAAAAAAAATTGTCGTATTTTACAATGGAATTAGAAAAAAATTTTAAACAGGACCAAAACAGGGTGGGAGTTATTGGCGCAACGGATAATATTACAGGTAATTATTGAAAATTTACATTTTTTTACCTAAATATATGGGTTTGAGCCTTACTAAGTCCACATAAAAAATTGCTTCTTTCATCATCAAAAACTAATACTCCCCGGCATTCAATTAAAACGTAGCATTAATTGTCTTTTTTCATATTTTTCAAAAAGGCTATGACAGAGAGCGTACGCAGTATGCGGCAATATATCTGCGTCGATTATATGTTGTTCAAGCATTCATTTATCCATAGTATATTAAAATTTTTCCGCAGTTAACAACTCAGCTGATCATATTTAAGTTCTGCTAGAGTTGCTTAGGGTGTGGTTTATGGAAACCATTTTTCTGGATAGATCGGCGATACTCATTATCGTTCTGATTTAACATCTCATTCCTCAAAATTATGAAATATGAAAATTCACCAAATAAAACCAACTATAATCTTCTCCAGTGGTTCCTTTGCTCTCACGACTGGGTGATCTTGGTGATGGGTCTTCCTACGTCACAAGGGAAGTTCAATCACTTATCGTCAAAATGGACTGTCGCTAACGTATATTTTTGCACCTTTCTAAACTTGAATAATTAATTGTATACATAAAAATAACCATTCCACTTTAAAAAGAAACGTAAGACAATTTTTTTGCTGATAAGCTATATTCTACAAAATTATTACTAAATATTAGTACACCTGCTCATTACTAAACTTTTACTAAACATTACTAAAGTACAGACCACAAT
>LYUA01000024.1:1426234-1439980 GCA_002093875.1 Calopteryx splendens
ATATATATATATATATATATATATATATATATATACAATATATATATATATGAGTTGTGTATCCTCTTATAAATTCGTACGCATATATATATGCAGGTATTTGAAAGGAAATGAAAGGATCAAGAGAGCAAGAGGAGCTTTATCTAAATGTGCGTGGGAGGATAAAACGCTTCTTCCGAAGAGAGAAGAGAGTTATGTCAGTGTACTCTTTAAAGGAGAGGAAGGGATGGAGAGAGCATAATGCATGCAAATAAAAAGGATCGGTGGAGAATAATGATTTCTGCCAAGATTTCCAAGTTTTTGCACCATGGCATATCGTTCTAAAAATACCATTTCTCCACGCTGCTCGACTAGGCAACGAGAAATTCTTTGATTTCTGCCGTCTTCCTCGACAGCTGCAAACGGTATGGAGGAAGACTGCAATCGATGAGCAGAGTGTAAATTCGTTCCTTCACTGAACGTGAACAGGATGATGATGATGATATCGTACTGGTGTTTCCAAAACCTTCTTAAATTACCCGGGAAGGGAGGTTCTGCTTCTTGGAAAATGTAAAAATGCATCCAGGAGTACCAAGCATTGCGTCACCTTCGCTAAATATATCAAGATACAATCTGAAACAAAGTTTGCTTTGCTATTCAGGTCAGAATGCAGGATTGGATTTCAACTTTAATATGCCATAGTAAAATTTTATATTGAGGAGATAGAGTTAACTTTTACAAGAAAAGTTTAATACTCGCATACGTAATAGTTACTCTCTTAAAGAGATTATATCCAGTGACAGAGGCTGGTGCACACGGGGGAATAAAGAAATAGTCGCCTCTTTGTTGGAACATTAGCCTTTCTATGGTTCAAGTCATTACTGATAAATAACGGAATAATCTTCTATTAGTTGAATCTCTAAATTTGGCTTTGTCAACAGCAGTGATTAGTCCCTAATTCCAGGCATAGCAGTGATTTTAATGCTGATAAAAGGGGAGGAGAAGCAGTGACGGACTCAAGTATGAGAAAGAGGGAGCAATCGGATACGATAAGGGTTGGTTGGGCTGGACTAACCCACCGGACGAAATAATAAACTATCATTGTTATTCCTTCAATTAGGTAGATATACAGTAATACTTCTAGATCACGTGTACCTACTATTATTAAAAATCAAAAGAGGACGTTGAAATTAATTGATATGTGAAAATAAAAATAACGGCAGAATTAAAAAGTTTACTGTTTTGTGTACGAAATACAATGTTCTACCCCTGGATAAGTTGTATATGTATTTCATGATATTTGATTATTACTTTTGTAAAAAGTTGAAAGTTAAAATGAAAGTTGAAAGCAGAAAATACTGATTTACATTTGATGGCAAAAAGAGAGCCTAAGTTGTAGAAAGTTCCAAACTACTTTAGTAAATATCGGGAGAATCTTTTTTATTTCTATACCTAGGCTTTATAATAGCTTGCCAAAAGAAATAAAAATCATTTTCTGATGATAAAAGAAAAATTAAAAAATGGGGTATTGGCGCACTAGATGACATATAGTTAACGTTTCTCTTTCCTTTTACTAAACTATTATAGGGCTTTTTAAAAGATAATCTGTTATTTTTGGTAATGGCAAGATATAAAAGGTATTTTAAAATGTATGTTAACTTTGGCACCTCCAGACAAGCCTATGACTTTGGAAGACCAGGATGTATATATCTCTGTTATAATCTATTCTTTCTTTGAAACTGCGGGAAATGCCACGACAGTAACTTTAACGGAGTCACCCGCCGCATAACTATGCATATTCTTTCTTTCATTGTGTTTAATAGTGTGGCTTAATGTAGCAATAAGCACTTGTCTATTGAAATATAAATTGGATTCCCTATTTTAGAAAGAGATCAAATTATTATTATTTGTTGAAATTTGTCCATAGTTTTTTATTATATTTAAATTTGTAAGGGAAATGCATCTTTAAATTTATATTTAGAATTATGGAATATCGAAAGAAGCAAGTTTCTGCAAGGAAGATAAAATTATTCCATGCCAGCCTCGCTTAGAATAATGAATAAATACATTAAACCTTTTTTAGAGGAAAGATGTATAATCCTTCACTTTGAAGCGAAAGAGCTCAGAGGACCTCCTTATTTATATTCACAGTGGCTCCGTCTGAACGGCATCTGTCCTACCATACCATATAGGACCATCAAAGATTAACCGGAAAGGTTTTTTTTCCAGTTGGGAAAATAAAATTGTTGCCAAAGATGTAACAACTAAAAGCAGTCAATTTCAAAAGCTTACAAAGACGAATGCATTTCCGAAACTTATCAGAAAAGATGAAATATGAGGAGAAGTACTGAATAACTTCATATAGTCAGCAAAAGTTAATCTAAAAACTTCTAGACATCCAAAGTCAAGACAACCTGATTCATTTCCTATACCATAAGGGCAAAATGATACCCTTTGTAACTCAAGAGAAAGCCATATGAATAAAAAAAAGAGTAAAATAATAAAAAATAAAATTCAACAATTACATTTGCTCTATTTAATTAGTGAGCACATGGTGCGGAGAGGGGAATATTTACAAAGGAAGGATGAATTGTGAGAAACAGGTGATGGAATGTTTCAGCGCAAAGAACTACGAAAGAGAAAAGATTATTAGGTGAGATGATCGCTCGGAGAATTATCAGAAACCGATCTACAAAATCTACATCTACATGATACCCCGCAAGCCGCCGCTAGGGCGTGTTGCAAGGGTGGGGGGTGGTGTTATGCCACTAACCATTCCGGCCATCTTGTTAGGTTGCCTCGTTCCATCTAATTCTTAGGTTGTCTCGCTCCTGAAATTTTTTCAGGAACGGGAATTACCGGGGATCGAACCCACGACCTTTACCTCCACAGGCGAGAGTGCTACCAATGGGTCACCTCGCCCCCCTTAGAATCCCCCAATCCTTAGAACAATAATAATAAGAAGAATAAACCAGGTCAAGAAAAAAATACATGGTAACTACTACATCATTTCACAAAATCCGAGAATAAACCATATTATTTCTTACAAATGATTTAAAACCGGACATCTCTTCTCGGAAACAGAAGGTTTTATGCAATATCAAGTGATACCAACAAATAACTACGGAAATTATACAATAAAAGGAAATGTAGAAACCTATAATGTTTAAAACTCCACCAATTTGAAAAAGAACTAAACTCATAGGAGCAGGATGCAAAATTCTAGTCGAAACAGAATACACCGATAGACAACACAACAGCAAAGATAGTATACCAATAAATAGCAGTTAAACATCAATTTATCCAAACGTACTCACCATATTACATGCACGTACCCAAGAACATTCACAAAAATGAAGAATGCAGACTCTACTTGGACAGACTACTACTTACTGATAAAACAATGAAGAGCAAAATACCGGATATTACATATTTTAACCAAATATTAAATAGATAATTCCTAACAGAGATATCTATTCCAAACCACGCGAAACCAGCACACAAAGAAGAAGAAAACTGACAAAATACATTCCTCTCGCCATTGAGCTGAAAGAGATCGAGAAGAAAATTACAGTAACATTTTTGCCAATGTCAGTAACAGGAAATTCCATCAGAAAATTTCATTAACTACAACCAAGCAATAGGTCAAGTCATACATCCACACAAACATTCGAAAAGTAGTAATAATTAAAACAGCGAATATTGTGAGAAAATTCATAACGAAATAATAGAACATGCGATTTAGTTAATACCATCGCACAACTTAAAAACCAATATACGTGAGCAAAAATAAGAATAAAAATAAATTGTCTTAAATGAAGTGACATTGGGACTATAATAGTACATTTCTCAAACAAATAGGTACCTCATCAGATGCATATAAAATTAAAAAAATATATAATCCATTAGGAAGCCGTAGTAATGACGAATTACTACATGACATTCGTTATTTATAACCTATGGTTCATAATGCCAAGGAAAAAAACACTAGATGTCATGTAGCTGCAACATGGTTCAATAAAATTCAGGAATAAATAGTACAACATTCAGATATTTCAGACAAAATCTCAGCAACACACAGAAATACCGGTTAAATATACATAGGTAATTTAGGAAGCCAAAATTGTTCTCCTCAACTAGAGATGTCAATAAGGTGTCAAAACCTAGATCGTTTTAAAGGAAAACTTTGAAAGCAAGGTACCAAGATAACATTTTTTCCTTAATGAAAATAATCCACACAGTTAAGTCTGAGATCGTTAGTTCAATAATTAAGTCCAATTGCTTTTAAAATAAGGCTATTTAAAAATAAAATTAGCCATATATTTTTTTGTTATTTTCAAAGACAGATAAAGCTAACAACACGAGTATTTGACTGTTATTCATACTTTATGAAGAATTACTTTAAAATAAAAATAACCAATGATATAAATAAAAGTCAAGGGTAAGAAAACATTCAACCACTTAAAACATTCCATAAAATTTCTTCAGTAATAAATTCATGCCTGCCGTGTTTCCATTTTTAATTAACAGACGATAGAATTATGGCAGAGTACAGATTGCATGATAAATAAGTTTTAACTATTGATTCACCTTGCATTTAAGGCACTTAAACATCTCGAAATGCAGTCTACTCCTCCAAACCACTTCCCAGAAGCAAACCCAATAAAATACGAATTAGGTTCGTCGTAAATTCTCTTCGTCGAGGAGTCACCACACTTCGTACACCTGTTCATTCCTTGAGTATGGAACTCGTACGTGCTTTCCCCAGCAATGTCGTCGAGGGCTAAACATTCATGGGTCTATTTTAGTCTCCGGCTCATGGACTTTCGACCTGACGGGTTATTAAACACGTCCTCAGCGCTTCTTAACCTAACCTCTTATCTGGGTTGATCGCTCAATATCCTACCTGCGCCCTGCGTGTTTTACATTTCCCCATCGTGAAACTTCAAACTACTCTAGGATACATTCGATGATTTCGTGTAAAACTTCTAATTGGTGCAAGTCTCGGGATTTTGAGGTCGTGACCGTCGAATTCACGTAAGCACGTATTCAGTACCAACTCTGCCGTGCGGTGCATTTCCTGCGTCTTCATTATCTAGTGTTGTCACGAACAACTCCTTGACAATGACCTAAATATTCTGCCAAATACCGAACACATGACTTGCGTTATATTGACAGATCATTTTTTGAAGATGTTATCTTATCTGTGATGACGCATTAATTTGATAGGCGTAGACTAATTAAACATGTGTTTTTCATTATACTGCGAGAGCTATCAAACTAATGTTGTGGGAGTAAAATCACTCAATTGATTCTTTGAAGGCACAAGTTCTATATGGCATCAGAAAAACTAGATAATAATTCAACCACTATCTTGTATTATTTAACACTAAGAGAGGTGTCAAGTAAGTTACTGCCACTGTTAAATTGTTCATCAAAGGTCATTAGACCGAATCACGATTTCAAATGTAGCCCTTGCCTTTTATCAGAAATTAAATATGAATTGAGAAAATAGTTACGATTAAAACTCAAGTCAAAAAGAAGTTTCTGTTTAAGTAAAAAATTTAATATTTCCATTCTTTTTAATAGAATTTGGCCTATAGTGTTATTTGTCCATTTATTTGTTAAAGACATAAACATAAAACCTTTAGATCTCACGTCGTGAGCTACTACGCTTCTCTTGAGCAGAACGAAGCACGATTGCAGCTTTCATAAATTATAGAAGTGCTTATGAGGAGCTATTCAAAGTTGTAGAGAATTTGAAAATTCCCCCTAAACCAGTTGAATTACGAACTTCTGCTGCTGTATGTCTCTTGTTGTTTCATTCCTCTGCGAGTCTGCCAAGCAGCATCTCCATAAGTACAGTAGTATATTTTATATTCATTGCACCGTGACCTCTTTGTCCGAGAACTCTGAAATGCCTGATGTGAAGAAGTTAAATTATTTGCATAAAGTTTTGCTTGATGCTGAAGAAAACTGCAGCTGAAACCCATCGAAAGAAAAAGGAGAATTTTGGTAACAAACTCTATGGCATGCAAGGGCATTCTACATCTACATAGTACCCCACAATCCACCGCAAAGGCGCGTGGCAGGTAATATTAGGTCACCAACCATTAATGACACTTATTGCCAATATCATTTCGCATCCGTTCACTTTCGGGTTGATAAAACTGCCTTGTGTTTCCTATTGTTAGACTCATTCATTAAGAGAGGGAAAAATATTCCTTATATCTATCTATTTGGCAGTCTCTCTCAACTTCCCGTCTATTAATTTACGGTAGAAATAATGAAATGAAAATGATTACTCCCGTTTCAGTGCTAAACTCAAATATTTGATAGGAAAATATCAAAGATTCGTATCTCTATAACAGTTGAAGACGGGGATGGAATCTCTGTGGCGTGTGTAGCTCCCGTTTAAGACTATCCATTAAATATATACGTCTCTGTTCGTTCATAATGATTCTTCACCAAACGGAAACCTTTCCTCAGTGCACCTTTTTATTTATGCATTTGAGCGTTTTATGTTTTTCAAAGATGGCCGGGAGTCTGTGGAGGATGAAAAACATTCTGGTCGACCGTCATCGTGCACAACTGCAGAAACGATCACGAAAGTGCGTGAAGTGACCCTTTAAGACCGAAGAAAGACAATCCATGACATTTGTAATAGGATTGGACTGTCAAAAGGGACATGTCAACGTATTCTACTGGATGTACTGAACCTGAAACGAATCGCAATGAACTTGAACTATTGCGTTTAGTTGAGATGAGCACAGAGCTGTAAGCAAGAGTTCGACATGACCCATATTTTCAGTACATGAGGATAGCTGCCGATGAGTCATTGGTGTACGGTTATGAGCACGAAACAAAGCGTCCATCTTCACAGTGGAAAAAATATCTATTTCGCAAACAGAGGAGAACATGGCGTAGCGAAAAAGCAAATGCTAAGAAACGCGTACACGCGAAGACACCGCTCGGTAGAATGGCAGCAGAAATACACAACATGTACCATCTAGCATCTATAGTCACTGGTGTGGGCGGAATATTCCAATTCTCAATAAGCTTCAGTGGAACCTCTTCTGGAACCATTTCTTATCCACGCTCATCTGTTTTAAAGTATATTGCGATTTTTAAAAAAAATACAACACAGCGTTTCCGAGTTTAGTTTAGCACTCCGCGTCGTGCGTATCGCCAGGATTGAAAAAAAATCCGTTCAAAATCCAGCTGACCGGGCATAAAAAGCGGGCGATATGCTAAAAAGAGGTCTGTCAGATTCTTCATTCGCCATTGTATCGTGGCATTATCAGATATATTACCAAAATATCAACCTTAAGAGGCGTCTTAACCGCTGGCCCTAGCATTATAAATATTTATTCAAGTTGGAAGAAGTTAATACTTATTAACTTTTAATTAACATGTTGGAAGAAATTAGAGTACATAGGCAAGACAAATTTGATGGGCAAAAGAAGAAAAAACTGTAGAAAAAATAGTCTCCATTTTCTTCACCGAAATTTTCTAACGAATACCGAATGTAAAAAATCTTCGAACTTGCTTCAAGATAAGTTGGCTCTAGTTTGTATATTACCGTCAAGTTTATCTGCCATTTTTTTTAAATAAGAGTTGTCAACCAATAAAATTAGCTCGGTGCTAATAGGTGCACATATATTATATTTTGTTTGAAAAATAAAGATAATAGGTACATAGAGATGCATCAAATAGCAGTGTTGTAATTCGGAAAACACATTTTTCATGGTGAAAATTAATAGCGATGTTTTTCATGTAAATTGCACTATATTATTCGCTTGTAGCTCCCAATTCAGTGTCCGAGGGGGTTTATCTTTGACTCCTCAATCTAAAATCTGCAGGTTTCAATTCATCTTCGGACATTATCCATTGTGCTCATTCCATTTCTAAACTCTACACAATAACTCAAGATTTTAGCAATAACCTAGACAGGTTCAAGCATTCCATATGATACAGTCATGTAAAGATAGGGCTATCATTACTTACAGAAAGATAATGTAAATAAACATGCACTCTTCAATAACGGAGAAATCAAGACCTTGAGATCCCTCTACCTCATTTAATCTGACGGACTCCAAACAAATGTGTATCGTCGAGGAAAACTAGAAATATATTATCAAGCAATATTTTTTAACAAAGGGAGTCTCACGCGGAATATTGTATCGGCCTGCTCTGCATGGTTTCCCGTTTGGTCAGAATACTTTCCACACACGATACGCCGGACCCCTTAACATTCAAAACCATTCCATCTCCCGCACCTTCCCTTCCACTCAGCATGCTCAACACTCGGAAAACACACTTGCCCCACCCACGCACACACACCAATCACTCTCTTGCACCCAAAAACTCCATCAACGTTTTCTCACCTTTGAGTCCCTGAGTCCCTTGAATCACACCCTTAATAATGCCCAATAAAGAAACCCGTCGCATCACACCGAATGGCATATTTCGCTTCTCGCTATCTCCCCCGCCAACCTCCGCTCCTCTTTATCGCCTCATCCCCGCACCCCTCCCACTCCCTGCTCGCTCATCTCCTCCCTGGCTCCACCCAGGCCTCCCGCCGAATATCCCACCTCATTTCCGCATTCCATAACCCCGTCAGGAACCACGGAGGGATCGGGGGAAGGGGTGAAGATCCACATCGTAGACACCGTTCCTCCTCTCCGCTTATGCGCGGTAATTTTTTTTATTTTTTTTTCACAATAACCCCTTTCGTCCCAATATCCGAGCGCTATCTCTCCCCAATCCCCTCGCCTTCACACCAATCACGGTCGCGAACGTATTTCTCGACCGTATCGGGAGAAAACTGAAAATCTCCTCAACCCTCCCTCAATCTACTCCACCCAAGTAAATATCCCACCTTGCTTCTAGATCGCGCACGCCCTTCCATCTCTCTTTTGTCCTGGCACCGCCGAGAGATTGGGCGTTATCACTTCAGCCCCTATCGCGGACGGCGATGAGCTACTTGAGGAGGAGCTCTCCCCCGCTCGCCCCGCGTCACCGCCCGCTCCGTCAAAACCCTCCCCCTCTCCCATCCTCACTTCTTCCTATAACCCCTCAACGGCGTAATTTGCAGGCACTCGCAGCCGTGCAGAATGATTTCATTTCCGGCAGCCATCATTAGAAAGATAAGGCTCGGGATGGCAAAAACACCCCCTCCGTTTTACAACATTGAAAAGAGTCATTACGCAAATGGTTGCTGCATGGCATTATGCGGACATGTGCTCACATGAAAGAGAAAGGCAAATTGGTGTTAAGGCCGTTTTGCTGCTGAGTGCATACTTTGCGGCTGTTCCTTTTGCTGACTTCAAAATCGTTGCACAAATTCTGAAGCACTAGATGACATTTATTTCACCAACCTCATGAAATTTTAAAGCCATCCTAACGGAGTTGAAACGGATAAACTGCGTAGGAATTTAAAAAAAATATCAAATTTTAGAAATTAGACAACACACAGAGTGCTTAAGAGAAAATTTTTAATACTTCTTTAACAATTTTAAATATCGTAAGCTTTTTATCTACTTTTATGTTCCAGATTCTCCTTTTTCGTAATGTATTTCTGGTTTCTCCTTTTAAAACAGAAGCTTACGATTTAATTAATTATGCATGCACTTTCTTAGGGATATATTTTTCCCTGTAACAATTTCCTCTTTTGTTGTAAGTTTTATTTAAGCCTCATTCATTCAGTCCAATGATGCATTTGACTTTTTATTAACACGCATTCTTTTCCCTCTTTCTACCATACTCAATAAAAGATAGTAAATTTCATTTCTTCGTTGAAAAAAACTATCACATAGGTATGCACATATTAATATGGATGAAAGGTGCATATTAAAAAAAGGAATATCTTCAAGCCAGGTATTTCCATTTTAGCTAACTTTATCAGAGTAAAAATACATTTACTCCTAAAATGCGTCACTCAGCGATAGCATTTGAGATACGAACTTATAAATATAATAACCAACATAGATTGCCGATTACCTTGTAACTAATATCATTATCATGTAACAAAAATGGAAATTTTCATATTACTAACTGCGATTGCTCCGCATCTAACATTGTAATGACCGTTGATGTTACTTTTAGTTGATAAATTCCCGTTTGACTCTGATGTGAGCTGGTTTCAATCAAATTTTTATTTCAATATTTTTATTTAAAACTGTGATGGAATATATCGTAAAAAAATTTTAACGCATGGTACTTTGATTTTGGCATAGAGCGATTTCATTTATGCCAAAAATTAGTGCTAGAAATATCTCATTAAAACTCGCCAGAAAATCCAATTAATACGGATTAATTAAAACTTACATATCACATAAATAAGACTACTATGAATTCTACCAAGTTTAACCATATGTATCTGGGATTCTGATTAACGTACTCCGTCCAATAGTTATTGCTTTCAACACGGTAAGTCTAAAGTGAGATTCTCCCAAGAGGTTCCCTCCTCGTAGCGTAAATAAATGCACCAAGACACATTAAGTGTTAAGATAAGTAAAACGAAGTAATCTTTGGCTCTCGCTCAGGGCAAAACCTCTGTGAAGATTAAGAACTTGGAGGGAAGCTAACTTCTGGCCATGTGGTGCGCATAGTGCTTCATCTTCGCCTTCGAAGATTCATTATAGAAGTTGACTATGAAAAATCCAGAATTATTCATTCCGATCTCTAGGTTTCATAGATTTTAATGTAATCATGATTTAGAATGCTCTTCTTGCTGAGAAAAATAATAATAAACACCATTTAAAGAGACGCCCGAAGAGCCATTTATATTCCATTAGCCTTTCTTTCTCCTCTACGCGGTTGAAAGAGAGTAAACCTGTAGGCATACTTCGATGATAAGGGGAACTCGACCGATATTAATTGCAGGAAATGTATTCTTAAATTTCTCTTTAAAAAAACGTCTTATAAACAACACATTAAAAAATAATTCCAATTACTGTATCCTTTAGATAGTCAATTACCGCAACAGATATAGAGCCCATAATCTTGGCCGTTTTCTATTTACACAAATACTTATTGATAATTAAGCATACAAAATCTATGCCATATACATCGTTTAGAATAAGCGCCAAACTAAGTTCGAATGAAAAAACCAGCCAAATTAAATCAAGAGAGAAATGGATAATGTTAAAGGGTAAATATTGATGGATTAGGATCCGAGGAACTTCCGAGAGGATCCCATGTACTAATATGGAGGCTTAGTTTCAAGGAGCCCCTTTATCGATTGCCCCGATTTCGTCGTTCATTCGGCAAATCGCCTATGCTCTCAGTGTCTTCCGAGTTAAAGCATTACTGCCAATGGGACGATATACACTGAAATAAACAAGTAAATAATAATCCTACCACGAAGAGAATTTAATCGTAATCCGATCGTATGAATTGACACTCGCAATTAACCATACTTCTTAAGTCTCATGATTTTGCAATAACTCAATTTGGAGTTTGGATAGAGTGAGAGACCAGGGTGCAGTCCGACATTTGGATTTGGAATTTTTTCTGATAAAACAGTAGGCCCAATTTTCATCTTTTCAATCATGCAGTTGATACCTTCAGGCCGAGTCTGGGATTAAAAATTCGTTAAATAAATATGAGGTTCACACATTGGAATCTGAATACGTTTGTAAAGGAAAATTCGGTCAATTAAACCAGAAGTAATTAAACAACCCCGTCTTTATTAAAACGTGAAGCCGGAACATTTCCTTGCATCAATTTCCAAGGGCCAACGTTCATATGACAGCCTCAGTGGAAAATTTTCATTCAAACATAAAATGTAGGGACTTCCCCAACTATGCTTCGAAGGGCAGTGCAAAGGTGAAATTCCGCACGCTGAGCAATTTGCAAATGCTCTTGCACGAGGAGGCGTGAAAGATGACCGTGGGAGCAGAGGAGGAGATGAAATAACTTGGGTCGTAAAATACGGAAGGGCGTAAAAAAAAGGCACAACAAGTCATTAACAACGTCGCGTTGGACGGCGATGAGAATTATGACCGGCGTAAAAGCGGATGCGCGCCACGGAATGGTGACGTGAGCCCGCGACAGAAAAATCTCAAACGAGCTCAGGGCCGTGGCGAGGTTAAAAGGGCGTAAAATGAAAGCGTATGGATTTAGGGGTGCTGGGGAGGAGGAGGGCGTTATGAAGTGGGGAGATGGGTTACGTGGAGTCGGAGAGCGCCTTGGGAGCGAAAGTAGAGGCCCGGAGAGAGGGCACAGATAGCGTGGCGCTCTTGGGTGCGGGGCGGCTATGGGGGTGTGGGGGAGGGGTGGGAAGGAGGACCGAATTGAGTAGGGGGAAGAGGGATGTATTGAGACAAGAGTGACGCGGGGAGCACGAACGATGATGCATCAGGTGGCCGAGGAAGGCGAAGGTGGGGGGTCGTGGTCATTATGCAACGCGTGGGACCCTGAGGTGTCTCAAGGTATGCTCTGCATCCAAGGACTGCTGTCGGACTTTAATTATTTTCTTCAATCATCGGCGATAAGGAGCTTGGAGAAATAATGGAAAGAAAACGAATAGGCTGGATAATTAAATGTGGAAGTTTTCTGAAGTTTGGGTGAAGAGACAATGACTTTTGCAGGTCAGTTAGAGAAAGATGAAGAAAAAATATGCAGGCATTTTAAGGCATAAAAGTTTACTGACAACTGTAATCGAAGGATAATATCAAGTAGGTATCTAAAATCTGCGAGAAAGAAGTCATCGATGTTACTTCACTATGAAGAATAATAATTTGGCAGAAAACAGAACAGCATTTAAAAATATTGCGAAAAAGCAGGCAATGATAATCACATTTTTTAACACACAGTCAATTGAAACGATAGTAAGAACGAAAGTAAGGTATTTCCTCTAAATTGACTAACTATTTACTTTAGATTGCAACGTTTCTGGATGACTTAAGAGAAAAATATTGGGATGACTTCCTTCGTAATTCTAATAATACGACTATACTGTGCTACATACATGTTGGTAACACAAGAGATTCCAGGGTCTTTCCCGTTGTTAAAATTGACAAAACCCAAGAAAAATAAATGTCTTATTCAAAATTTTTCGATCTCTTCCTTCACCGATACGAGATAGCCCCGGTGAGTAAAATATCTACTTATATTACCCAAAAGGCAAACTCTAAACTTCTTAGGGCACTTTACAAATATTATTTATGAAATATATCGACCTGCGATTTTATAAGGTAATTGCGATATGGTAAAATACGACATTTTGAGATTTTTCTTGGATTACTATGATACAAGAAAAATTAATAATGTTATTACCTAAGGCCATGAGCCAATTACCCTATTCTCCAAAAAGAATTAACAATAGACATCCTTTGGAAAAGTAGAGTTATCCGACTGAAAATGTTCTAAACCTGCAGGACGGTAAATGTAGAATCACATCCCACGAAAAATATACGACGAATGTATGGTAGGAGATATAGTAATAGTCAGAACACACGAACCCTTTATTTTGGCAAAAGTACAATAGAGCTCTTGTATACGGTATCCTTTGATTGCATTTTTCTTCATATTTCAGATCCCGAATCTCCTAACACGTGCCAGATCGTCCTGAGATATTTGTTCTTCATCACATTCAGAAGTTCTCAAATAAAAATTTGTGTTGAAGTATGTTGTACAAATTTATCGAAGCTTACGACCGATAAAAGTACTCATGGTTTTCATATTTTATCACAATTATTGTTCTATAGTTATTTATAATAATCAATAATGAAAAATGGAAATTATTGCACCTTGGTGTTA
>LYUA01000024.1:1466978-1483154 GCA_002093875.1 Calopteryx splendens
GAAAGGAGGGGTACAGATATTAGAATATATAATTATGCCTCCATCATAGTGTCTCTTTTTACGTTTATTATATAATATATTACCCACACAGAGATTTTCCTCGAGCTTACTGTAATACAACTTCAGTTTAGCACAAACGAAGCATTATGAAAACATAAACTATCAAAATTCATGACACAAGCAAAGTGACTTCGATGTATTGGAAGGAATTCGATCTTATCAATATGCGCGAGATGGTTGCAACTTTGGAACGGCAAATTTCCTTCTATTTTAAGCTTTTAAACTTTCGAGAAAGTCCCTGCCGCTCTTCTTTTGTGACTTGAAATGTAAGGAACCTTAGTTCATAAAAGCCAAGAAAAGTATAATGGGATGCACAGAGAATGTCTCGTTTTGGTTGCCTGCGACAGGCTTTGTTCACTTCCAGGTACCCAAGCCGAAGTTTCTTTGAAATATTTTAGTCTTCTCAGGTCCCACGGCAGTGAATTCCCTTTTGAAAGATAACATCTTTTCATATGAAAACCTAATTATCTTCAGGGTATAATTCGGTAATGCGTTTCAATGCTTGAGGATGAACGTACTTAATGCGATGACAAGTACCTGAGTTTATTCGAGCAATTGAGAGTTCATGGATTCGTTCTACAAGCAAAGGAAGATTTTATTCACTTATAAAGCTCAGAAATTTATAACAGTCAAGAAAAAATATATGTATATACACAATACTATTTTTTCGGGTTCCATTCTATAGAACCTTTATCATATACCTATATAATTTGATCCACAAGTACAACAGCTATATTTGAAATAGAGAAGTAATTACCAGAGCACTAGAGACTAATGGACTTTTAGACACATGTGGCTATTAAGGTGATAGATATAATAATAGCACGCATATATATTATAATATTTAATTGTATTAAATCTATATTAAGCCATTTAACATATCGAGAAAAGGGAGTGCTGGGATGGTTCTAACATGGAATTTTGTCTATTATAAAATCAATATGCCTAGGTGTCCTCAGTTTGATCTGTTATCCGATGAACGCTATACTATACCAAAAGTGACATTGCATTCAATGAAAGTACCATCAATCATTTCGCTATAAGCAGGATTGAATCCGGACTCTCAAGAGTAGAAGAAACTACGCTATATCCAGGCCCCAAAACCCTTTGTTGTTTTCAGAATATTAGCCTCCATTATTAAACCCTGAATTTACTTCATCTTTAACACCAATACCCTTTCCATTTAATCAAGCTTACAGTGGCTTTTTTTCACAACACTATGGAGGTTAAACCGAATACCGAATCAAACCAGCATCATACGCGAAAGAAGAGATTATGTACCTAGTACTAAACCCTAACGGCGTGAGAAAATCACACATTAGGTACGGATTTTAAGTCCTTTCCCTATGTCCCCTGCGGTTATTCAGGATGATCTGGTACACGAATAATCGAACAGTTTGAATATAGCTGGAGGAGTGCACCGTAATCATACGATCTGAAATCGGGGCACGCTGGGTCAAATGGCTGAAAGCTCTTACCACTCGCGACTACTATTCCGACTAATTCCTTTCCCAACTTGAGTCACAAGTTGAGTCTATCCTTATGTATTACCGTATTAAATCAACATTTCCTCAACCCACTCAACTTTTAATACCCGTTAATTCATTTCATAAATTGTTAAAATGCGCACCTTCATGTTTCAAATGTCTTTTTGTCCCCTCCAAATTTGTGAGTTGAAATGATTTCACAGCCAATTATATTTATACTTACGATTCATTCAGTATTATTAAATAGATTTAAAACATATAAGACTCGATAGGGTTCCCAATTAAATGCAAATGCATTTCTTATTTGAAACCCCAAAATATATACTTTTTCCACCAAAATACACTAGCAGGAGTGTACTTACAAAAGGCCAATATCACCTTATGTCACCATGTAATTCAGTAGCAATAGGTGCACGTAAATAAATTAAGGTCATTTAATATACTTAAGCTTCATTTTTCTTAGTTCTGCGCAAAATTAAACAAGAATTTTTGAAAAAACTAGAAAATTTAAGACCATTTCAACTCACAACTATAATTTAGCTACACGAGAATTTCGTTCCATGTTGCTTTCAGAGGGCCTTTTAGTTCGATAGAGCGTAAATTAAAGTAATTACGAGTAATCGTTCACGAACTGAAGTTTTAAAAATACTAAGAATACCTGGTATTCTTATGGGTCGAAGTGTAGTAAATTATTCGCTGTGGATGTAAATCATTAGCCAGCATACCACACCGTAAACTACAACGACTACTATGACTGAACACACAATAATAATAGTAAAATAAATGCATCTTTGAGCAGCTTATAATTCAATAAAATGTACTAAAAAACATAAGTTCCTAAAATGTAATCAAACTGACTTAAAATTCATAATAAACAAGTAAGTAATTCATTATTAAATTTTAACCTTGGGACAATTTTCAAGGATTATTATTATGATGACATGTATTAGTTTAACATTCATCATGATTTCTGTTATCTTCGAAAAACGCAAACCACTCACAGTAACAAAATAATTACAGATAAAAATAAGATTCATCTTTACACGCATATACCTATATCATATTTTAGTGTCTATCGTTAAAACATTTATTAAACATCTCTTTTAATTTTAGTTTTGAAATGAATAGTAATGAAAACTTCCGTATTTTTAAAAACAGCATTGCAATCTACTCCAATTAAAATTAATTCAGGTTCAGCTTCTTTTTTATGTAAATTTTGATCACGTAAGAAAACTAAACTTTAAGTGAGGATGTGAAAGTTAGAATTTAATGAGGTGTTGCCTAAATTATGGTATGATTAGCATTGATGACCAATTTATAAAAATTTTGACTCATAAATTTAACTTAACTTACTTTTGAGAGGTATAATTGCGGCTTAAGGGCATGAACACCGTACACGAAGACCTAATGACATATTCAATCTCCTGGCCCATGGATGTGTGTACTGTTCTCATTGTTTATGCATATTGCAATATTTATTTTATATTCATGTTTAATATCAGTTAAGTATTTCAATAATTCTCTTCCTAAACGTTAAAAATTATATTAAATTGTTTACTCACAGTAGGTATTCCATAATTCGCTCCTCATGACATTCCATGATTTTCCCTCGCTCCGTTAATCGCACGATTGACACATTTATTACTCACACTGAGAGAAAGCTAAATTCTGTTCAGTTAAACATTCGACATTAACTTGACGCAACATCTTGTAGAATTAACCTGTACGAAAGCCATCCCTATAAATATAAGTGAATAATATGAAAATATCGTGTATTACTCCATATTAAGGTGCTCGCGGATAATAGATATTGATTACCATATATTTACTTTCATTTACGATTCTTCCGCTCGAATTTTAATTGAAGTGTAAGGAAAAACTGGTCAATAAAATAAAAGTGCGAATTAATAGCGAATGAAATGAATGACTACTAGTACAATAAAAAGTTTGAAAAAGTTATTCCCTAGCTAATTCAAACGGAAAACGAATTCTGCACAAAAGGTTTCCAGAGGGAAAACTCCGCCTTGATGTCGATCCAACAACATCGCCACTTGCGTGAAGGCAGTGGAATCATCACGCTTAGCCCAAGATGACGTCAATTTTGCCATATATTTTATCTTCATCAACCGACTTTAGAGCCGACAGAGTAAACGGAAAGGAGGATTTGGGGAAGCAGTGACGACGGATTAGGTAATCAGTTCGCAGGAGGTAGGAAAGAAGAGGGTCTAAGTATGGGGGACGAGGAAGAGAGAAAGGAGGTAGGAGGAGACGAGGGAAAAGAGAATTGATGGGCGAGAGAGGAGGAGAGAAGCTGAGAAGCAATCCGGAGAGGGATTGAAACGGTCAAGGCGGGTTTTAAACAAAAGCGGCAATGGTGCGGGCGGGAGACCAACCCCCACCCCCGCCGTGCAGCACGGAGAAGAGGGGGCGACGTTACAATGGGGCGAGTGTAATCGGCCGGCCGCTCATTAATCAGGGCGTGTGGAATCGACATATCGATTGCGTAGACGGCCATAACCGCAGTTGCAATAACGAACGCCGCCGCTCCGCAGGATATCTAGACCCCCGGACTCGTAAACCCAACGCCGCTCTGTCGAACTAATTTCTCTCTTTGCGGGACGGCAGAGATAATTTCTTTCCCACCGGGGAGATGCTCGGAAAAATTTATTCCGCGGATGTAAACAATTCATTTCGACCCCAGGCTGGGAGTTCCATTTTCGCGTTCGATTCCCTGTAACTTTACATTTGTGACGTCTGCGATATCTCTGGTACCCCAAAGCGTAATCGACGATAATACTTTTTCACTATTTATTGGATGGCGTATCTTCTGCTTCACGGCGAGTAAAACAAAACCTTCGCATGGGGATATGTATGAGAAACACCTAAAAGGTTATTTTTCTGCGAAATGAGCCGTTAAATATTTACCACGGTCTTAATGTGGCAAACTCATCCTGTCGCCAGCCAAAATTTCAGTTCAAAAATGACAGTAAAAAATTAAAGAATTTAAAGATACTAACAGTAACGTTTAGCGGGAAAATGTTTCTCATATTAATTTTTTTTTAACTTTGGGCCTAGCTATGCATTTCAGTGGAACATTGAGGGAAGTAAATGTTGCGTGACGCAAAACAGAATTATTCAGGATGCTTTTCCCCTGCTTTCTCTGTGGGCTCAATTTATCAATGCCTCACTTCGAAAAATTTTACCAAAATGGTTTATAGGTATCTAAACCACAATAATCAGGTTGATTTGGTAGGTGAGCATGGAGCTCACCCAGCAATAAGCCAAATGGCGTGTAAAATTCACACATCAGAGTAAGTGGTAGGGTGCCCAGGACCTTTCCCTGTACCGCTTGCACAGGATTACCTACTTCCCTAAACGTCAAACAGCTTGGGTGAGGCTGAGGGTTCCCAGAGGCCTCACCCGGAATCGAAATCTGCCCCCCCGTTTGGTAACCCAGGGCTCTACCCACTGGACAATCGCGTCCTTCTATTCACATAAACATTCCGAAAAATATTATTTACTAATCATCACTAATTTATTTCAACGAAAGTGATAGGCATGAATAAGAGCATAGTTTATGTATGCCTACCCATTTTTTTTCATTCATCAGAAAAGAGTTATGGTTCATGAACATACTGCACATTGAAGGTGATTAACAAAAAATTTTTCTATTGATGAAGTAATAACATAAAGGAGTGAGATATGTCATTATTAACACGACTGACTACGAGGGTAAGGGTTAGTGATTTCTTTCCTGTATAGGTACTAAACACCACACATCACAGTAATGAAACCGATGGCTGGTTTTTGACAGGCGAAGACGTTTATGATTTTATCATAAATAAAGTTCTATGACGTGTGGAGTTCACGCATTCAGCGTAAGGGGACACTTCCTTTCCCTGAGGAGCCTGAGGGTTCTCACGACGTTCCGTCAGGTCAGGTACCAGGTCTGGATACTTTATGAACGTGCGAAAACCCGCATTTATTTCAGCAAAAAGGTAAATAGCTCCTTGGAGCCATTTGAAGCTAATGCTAAATCAACATAAATTAAAAGTTTATGGTCAGAATTCTACGATGGAAAAGGATAGTATGACATCATAGGAAACATCGTATTTACAGAGAAGGAAGCTAAATAAAGAGAGTGTAGAAAGAATTTAACCACACAAAAAATACCGATTTTTTGGGTTATGATATACTTGAAATTGAAGGAAAAATAATTCAGGACAGATTATCCGATAGGAGAACTATTTGCGGAGTTGTGTATAGCCAATATCAGGACTTCTGCCACTGAAGATAATTTGTGTTCGTACTTGATTATTTTAATATGTTATCCACTCATGATTTATACCATTTGTGATTTTAGTTTCGTCCTTGTACCAGTGTGTATCTACGAACCCCCTGCATAGGCTAGAGCATATAGAGTGTATAGAATGGACACGTCCACCCGATACTTCAATCTTAGATACATTATATATTAGATTTCTTAGCTTTTACAACGAAAGACGATGTTTTGTGACAATATAAAATATACTCATGAGAAATAAGCAATAATCTACTTTTTCGGCAAATTGATGCGTGCCCTAAGCTGCGTGGCCTATTTCAAAACCTTGGGCACATCTAACATTTACATTCTCCAACCACCTCGGGTTACGTCCAAGTTTGACACTAGGTAGATTATATGAGAGAGAGAGAGAGAGCTATAATTTTCTCCGTAACGTTCATTTTCATAGAATCATATTTTCATGTCAATTAAAAAAGCTATTTAGGAACGACAAAATTATTCACTAATTGCAGCTTCGAAATAAATTTCAATCCGATTGGAATCAGTCAACGTAATTTATTTTATGATTAAACTCTACGAGGAGCTACAAGATACATCTAGCAGTTAAATATTTAGCACCAAAAAAGTGTACATTGCACACATTGGTTGTAAAAAAACATAATTTTTTGCATAACCACACTTAAATCAATAGTGAGCTATTCAAACTGGCAACCTGAATAACTTAAAATAATGAAGTATTTAAGTTAAAAACGGGGAATACTGTCGTTTTCAACAAATCCACGCTTAAGCTTTAACTTACAAAATTCAGAGATTATTAAATGAAAAATATGGAATGCAATGAAATCTCACTCTGAGACCGTTATAAAAATTTCTTCCCTCTTACCTTTTCATATATTCGATGAGGAACACTCGTCCATGGAGCTGTACCATGAAAACTTAACTCTGCTTCTCTCTGAAATTAAAAAGAAGGATCGTCGATTAATCGCGTGCTTACGGTTTTCTCGATGAGTTTAAAAATAACGAGGCAACAAGGGGCTTTCTTTTTCTTGAGCGCTGAAGGGGGATGAAACGAGAGGGCACCAGGCAGAAGGGAAGGCATCGCAAGAGGTCAAGTGGACGATTTACCTAACGGAAACTACGGAGGATCTGGGGAGGGGGTGGGTGAGAAATGCGAGATAAAGCATTGGAGGCGTCCACCCTTATTCAGCGAAAAGAGTAATCTCTCGACTTCTTTATTTCCGAGCACTCTCTCCCCCTTTAAGCAAGGGAAGGCTTTTGAGGAAGGACGTTTAGGTCTGATGGGGAAGAAGAGGCGAATGGAACGGAGACCCCAAGGGTTTATGCCCCCCAATCTCTTTTCGAGCCTTGGGTTCTTAACATGAAGCCACTGCATGCTGCATTTACGTCAAGTATTAAAGATGTATCGTACGAAAGGACTCTTTTTATGTCTAATTAAAATTAATAAAGACAGCCTAATTCATATCTTGATTATAAAATGTTTGGAATGGTTAACTTCTAAATGCAGTTCCATAGTTAAATGATTCCATATCAGTATTGTAATTTTATGCCATCACTTTCAAATGAGAATTATCCAATTATCCTGGTGATAGCGATGATTCAATGGATAAAACTATATATTTTACCACTAAATTATAAATAAAAATATACAAGTATATATCCCTCTAAGCCATATTCTTATACCTAGACCATTCAAATTTTAATCATTAATTGCAGTCTTCTAAAAGCATTTTAATTAGATACTTATATTCCGGAATTAACGAGAAAGAGATTAATATAATTTATATGAATGAGTTAATCACATTGCAAAACTAATATTACTTAATTCCATATTAGACTTATAGAAGTGTTTTAATAATTTTTGCAGTACTTGAAACAAAGGTTCTTTACGTTTATTACCACTTTGACCTATGGATTCTTACATTCCTTAGGAGAAATAAGATATCAGAAGTGTATATAAGAGTTTATATAGAAAGCATTGTGCATGAATAAAGGTCGAAAATTCACGTAATTATTTTACCTACATGCCTACAAAATAAAATGGTTGATAAACCATACATAACGCAGGTTCATGATAATTTTGTAAAAATACATAAGGTAAATATCTGCAGAATAACCACGTATGGTGATGTGAAATCCTTTGTTGGTTCTACTTAAAATGCAATGACTAAAAAAATATTTTATTATGTCTCTAGTAAGCAAATATTTCGGTTTAGACATGCAGCAGTGGCGTGTATTAAAAATCAACCCCAGCAGGTAAATTACCATTACCAAAACGAATACTTATTAAGGATGCATTGGAGACCACAATGAATATTTAAGTTTTAAGAATATGTTACAAAGTAACTTAAGGAAACTATCTTCATATGCCAGATTATGAATCAATGATAATTTATCCTCAGCTATAAAATGACTCCATTTTTTTTATCTGCAAGCATTTATTTCTTGAATAAATTTCATTATTTTACTTTGAATGGAACTTTGTTTTGTCAGAGTAAAATAAATTAAACTTTCACCACACCCATTATCCCTTTTTTCCATTTTTCATCACTCATACCTCGCTCCACGTTCCCTTCCGTTTCTATCAGCTCTTCTACACGACGGCTACGCACTCTGAATTTATATCCACAGAAAAATAAAGATCTACATTACTGAGAATGAAAATTCTTGCAAGATTTTCAGTGTTTGTTTTGGACTTAGTATCGAAGTGAAAGTCAAGTGGGAAAACAGGGTTAATAGGATTTTGTCTGCTTACAGAGGTTATTTTAAATTTATTTTTCTCTATTCATGCATCAATTACGCTGCTAGTTTAATTTTTTATCACCAATGCCTAAACCTCACTGTAAAAAAACAATAAAGCAGTGTCATAGACTTGGTTTCACAAGCACTCCAGTGAAATAAACCGATGGTAAAATTGGGAAATTACCTGCAATCTATACTTTCTTGCAGTATGTGTAATATATAATCGTAATTCTAATTAAAAACTCAAGGTGAAGGCTCTGCACTAGTAAGGGGAAATAGTACGGCAATTATCAGATGGAAAATAACATGTACGTTGAAAGAATTGTAATGTACACTACGTAAAAGAAAATAAAAACTGTCAAAGTTTCAGATATCCCGTCTTGGTTCAACCGATGATTGCCATTATCATTTATTCACAAAAGTTAAGAATTTTAATTTAGTGGGCACCAAACCAATTAACAGGTAATACGTAAATAACGTTCTTGAAATCGTCAAAGAGAAACATCCATGGTAAGAGTATCCAACTTCCAACTTGAACGCCTTCGTGAATCTTAAGAAATCTTCTAGTAATGTGAGCTGGTAGGAAATTGAATGTATTTACAAAAATAAATAAAATCAGCCCATTCAGAGAATGATTACGTGTGATGAAAGTTATGACTGCAATAAAGAGAAGAAATAAGTCAAATAAAATACAAATATCTTTCTCCATCTCCATCCAGGAGACAATAAACGAGATAAAAGAAAATATAAATTAGGTGAATGGATGAATGAATAAAGGAATAGGCGTGCAACGTGTTGCTGACGAAATAGCTATATGTAGTAAAGATTATACATATGGCCTGGTGAGAGTTTTAATTTGGTTCGTGAAGAACATCAAAATGTTAGGTCTCAACTTTACTACTGCTGAACAAAGAACTACAGTTTTACGTGGGATATATACTTGTGTAATAAAAAGTTTCTCTTGGATTAACAGTTATTATAAGATACGTAATGTATTTGAACTCCATAGATTATGGTGCAAAAGATATTCACCAGAAGGAAAGCAAAAGCAATGAACTAAAGGATTAAAATGGACTACTTACTATAAAACTTGGCAATTATTATTAAAATTCTTTCTCTAGTTTAAACGCCCCTCATTTGATGCTTAATGCGATTTGATAATAAGTTCCAAACAGACTTGCAAATGGTTCCTTTTGCCGAAACTTATGCTCCTCTTCTAGCTTACACTGCTCCTAGCACGGTGTTTACTGGTTTCCTTCTCAACATTCGATGCTGATCATTCCATTCCCTACGATAATCCACTTTCCACGTAGCCACCGCCATCTCTCCTGCCCCGGGATACACACTGCCCTCCGGGGGCCAATAGTGGGTCGGCGCTGCGCCGCTGACCGCAAATAATGTTTCCACACGGGAGCGGTGAGTGCGGAGGTGGGCGGGAAGGTATCTGCTGATGGGCAAAGAAGGACCAGGAAAACCTATAAGCTTTCCTCTCTCGGAAAGCATATTACCTCAAAATCGTTAATCACTACCGTTAATCCTTCTTCGGGTAATTCCCGACACAGCAGTAAAACTGTACTCTCACAGATTGGTATACTAGGAGTATATTTCGATTAAGACTGTATTTAGTTAATTCAGTTATTGCATACTCATTCGTAGAATTTCGTTTGGTCAACCAACCCAAAACCAGTTTGTTGATTTAAAAATTAGTTGAAAAAATGGTGGATTAAGGAAACACTGGTTTCTGGTATGTTTAACAATATATAATATCGAAGCATTTCATGCTTAAAATATGAATGCAATCTTCATCTTGAAACCCTGAACTCCTAATAATCAAATCAAAGATGAACATTAAAGCCAAAACAATTATTTACATCATATTCTATGGGAAACTTTTGAATTAGAGGGTAAGACTGGTAAATTTAAAATCAGTTACGCATACATCGCATTAAAAACGTTATACGCTTGCATACCTATATGGATGAAATTGTGTGTTTTAAATAAATCATATCACCAGTCAACGAAGGCGATACATTATTCTAATAATATATACATCTATATGAAATAATTTTTATATGCATTGTTTAACCTTCTTCTCTCAAAATAGATGAATGCAAGTTCAAAAGATGTATTTATTAATAAATGGATATAATTAATAATAGGGGTACCTACCTTCGTAAAATTCGTACGCAAATTGTAAATTCAGAATACTTTTTTGACTTTTTTCACAGGGATTCAATATTTTATTCTTTGGGATATTTTTCCTTGGGTACTATTTTTGGAAATTTTGACAAAATGTCAATATTTCACAAAAAATAACCTTAAACAGAATCAAGAGCAATTTAAAGCAAAAATTAAATAAACTTACTTTTAAATAAGACCATATAAACATAATTTATTTTAACGATCTGATATAACACACACTAAAGACAATAAAATAAAAGATACCTAAAATTTGTTCGGAAAACGGCAGGGAGCCGACGAGCCTCGGAAAGGAAAGGAAATCGATGTGAAGCCATTTATTACACGGATAAGTATTTGACCTAATCTTCAAAGTGAAACAGATGCTGGCCTGTGAACGCATTACAGTTTGAAATATCCATTCCTTTGCTCTCTAGGACTGGGCTGGAGCAATTCTTTCCTGTTCCGCTTCAAAAGTTTATCATCTTGGTCTACCCGGCCTTCTCATCCATACCGACTTTTACGATGGAACTTGGGGGTCTCTCCATGATCCATTCGGACCAGGTGTTCTTCCCATTCGGTTTTATTTCTTTCACTTCTTCACGGAGAGATAACGCGCTCAACTCCCACCTTACGACCTCGTTTTTTGTTAGTCTACGTAGTACGCAATTCAACTCATGCTAAGGACGCTTTTTGAGCTACCTACTAGTTTTAAAACAACAAATACTCACTTTTTACTGAAAAAACTTTGAATGCAATCTATTTTTTTCGGAACCTCCTTCCTCGCATATACATTCATTCTTGCAGATTATTTTTTTTTCGTAGTAGATGTAAAATATATACATGTTGACCATTCTCAAATAAGACAATTTTTGGTGTTTTAGAAAAATCCTACTTTTTAAAATCCGGTCAATTTTTTATTATTTATTCATAATGGAAAGGATGCAATGAATTTTATCCGACAATCTACCAATGAAAAAATTTAGGGCAGTAGTAATTGAAATGAATAATTTTATTTTAAAATTCAAATTAATGGCCTACATAAAACATATGTGAAATAAAGACCTTTTAATTATTTCTTCCCAAATCATATATTTAAACAAAGATAACCAAAACCAAAGGCTAGTGGACTGTAGTAGCCACCTGTGGTACTCCGGTGAATTATGGTGGACCGCGAACGATCTGAAGACATTTTGGATTTAGATGGGGATGACCACAGCAACAACCTGACTTGAACCTGGGTACATTTGTCAGTGAACTAATGCTTTAGCCATTAATTCACTGACATCTTTTAGTTTGCACGTCACCTATAGTTTAATTTAATAATAATAAGTTTTTCATTCCAGTCGGAAAGATGACAAACTTCATTTTTCATTGACACCAAATTTCATTTTTCCCAAAGAACTTCCCACGACAAAGGACACTTGAACCCGTTATACAACCACGGATATTTCATTCAATACAATGATATTTCTGCTCTCTTCTGAAGATGAAAAAACAGTAAAATGGTGTGGTTTTTAAGGTTGGGATAAAGACTCCCATTTTGCGCAAAGCCGCACTGCGCGACGTGAGCAATTCACATTTCACATATTCTGGGTCGGGCGAGGGAATTTCCTTTCCCTGTGCGATCCCTACCGTTCTCACCGAAGTAATAACACCAAGAACATCGCAAAGCATGGGTTAACGTGATGTTGCTCAGAAGCACCAACTGGAATTTATTTAAAAAACCCCTGGGAACGAACCGAAATGTCTATCCACAAGCGACAACGCAAAGTTTTTTAAACTATCTTTGCTAAACAAAAATATTCTGCTGAACGTATTCACTGAAGTAATTTGTTTAACGAGGTAGACATGAAAAAATTGAGGATTGCATAAGATTAAGAGTTAAGCAGCTGCTACATACATACATACGAGCTCACAATTTAACGTGATAAGATTTCACTCAGTTTCTTATGATTCAACACTTCTCCAAATCCAATCTGACATGAAATCTGCAATAAAGATTGATACTCGAATAAAAACCAAGGAAATTTCCACATTTTTTATGCCCCTCATACAACATGCTATCTATGGATTAGGCACATTGGTAAATTATTGCCTCTTATGGAGAAATTAAAGTCCCATCAATTAAACTATTTCATAATTTTACCCAATGAAATGTGTTCTATTTTCAGTTTTAATTGTTAAGTACACTAATTGGCAAAAGTATTAAAAACTCCAAATTGGGTTGTGCCCATCGTAACAGCATCTACTTGAAGTGTAAGCGTGAAATTAAAAATAATACAGCGGTTATTCTATCAATAAAGCAGGACTACTACTACTTTCTTTTAGTGCCCACTTATCTGAAAAATAAAACCGTTTAGCGGACTGTGTCACGTAGGTGAAAAAAGAACTTTATGAGCATGGAACTTATTTTGTGAGTTACTTGCATTATACATATTTC
Organism: Calopteryx splendens; assembly: GCA_002093875.1. Classification (NCBI taxonomy): domain Eukaryota; kingdom Metazoa; phylum Arthropoda; class Insecta; order Odonata; family Calopterygidae; genus Calopteryx; species Calopteryx splendens. Next base: position 1,480,189 of record LYUA01000024.1, read on the forward strand.
TCACAAGGGTTACAGTGATCTTAAATCCGCGGTGGTATTTCCCCGAATAAACATTTTTTTTAGAATTACAGCAAATGGAATACATATAAATATATCAGTAATGGTAAAAAATTCTCACATACTCCCTTTCAACAGAAGGCTTTCACCATTAGAGCGATCATTTAATTTTTTAATCACCCTCGTTAATTTTGAATCATAATTGTTCTGATCCGTTATCGAATGGAATCCTGGGGATTCGAGAGCCTCGATCACCCACCTATACCAAGGAAACGCTGGTTTCAATTGCTGGACGGCTCCTAAGAAAGAGTGCTCGAAAAATATGCTCCATGGAAAAAAATAAAAATTCCCATTGCACCACGATGTGGAAATTTCCGCTGGTTCACTTCCCCCTGCGTACCCTAAATCCCTGTTAACGGGGAAATTTATAATGTGCTCAACGTTTGGAGAGTTTCCCTTACCCTGTCCCCAGGATCGGACGTACATCTCGAAACGTGACCGTTAAAAGCCCAGTGGTCACTCGGAAATAAACCCCTCTGATAGGGTCAGGCACGTCCAAAAGTGGGGATCTCACAGGGAACGGGAACGGTGTACGGGTAGCAGGGAAGGGATGGGGCGGTGAGGAAGAGAAACCAGGGATAGCAATCTCAAGAGACAGGGGGCAAGGAGGATGTAAGGCAGATGGTGCGGGAAGAGAGGGCTGTGGTGAGCGTTAGGCGGTTGGAGGGCGAAGATAATGACGGAATGAAGGAAGAGAAGCGGAGAGTGAGAAACGGCTGGACGAAGTCGGGGGAGGGAACGAAGGGAGTGGAAGAGAGGAAATGGAGATATAAATTGGGATATTAGGTGAAAAGAGCGAGGAGCGGTGAAAGAGGGTAAAGGGGAATATCCGCGGATGTAAAGGGAAATGAAACGGACAGCAAAGAGATTTGATTCTATTTAGCAGTGAGTACTTCTAAACCCTCTCTTCCAATTGCATGACCGAGACAATGATAAAATTTTAGAAAAAATACCCTACCTAATAAAATAGGATCCAAAACCAGATTTTAATTGAATTTTTCTCATTTATTTTAGGCTCCTCATTAGAAAATGTAGCTGAATCTTAAGAAAACGAGCAATTTTAGACGTTTTCTTAGCTAGCTTTATCATAAATCACTTAAGAGCAATGAAACATGCCCATGTTAGTGAAATGTGCACTACATTGAAGAATTTCCATTGATATGCAACCTGAAATACGGCACAATTGAACACCCTTTCACTAATAAAATTTTTACCAAATAAAATCTACAATGACGATATATGAGTACCCAGTTGTGTTCTTTTGCTCCAAATCAGGATATGTTTACCTGTTTGGTATCACCTGTCTCAGAAACCCGAAGACATATTCGCGACTAAGAAGTACGAACCGAACGAAGCAGAACATGAACTATATCATTGAAGTTGTGATAGGAGGATACAAAATAGCATTAATCAGGCATTTTTTTACGGTAAGGAAAATTACGACAAAAAATATTTTCCTGTAATATAAATATACTCATAAACTTCCTATTCTCATTCTAACAAATTTAATTGTTTTGACTATATGTGACAAATAGTAACGTGGTATGGTATGGTATAGTAACGAATGACGGATTTTGTAAATTCCTAGCGTTCACAATTTTTATGTGCCAAGAAAGAGTGTTCATTCTAAGTGTAATGAGAGAAAAAAGAGGATTGGTAACAGTAGGAATTAATATTTTGATGAAGTTAAGCGATGAATGATAAAATAGCGAGAATAAATTAATCATCAAAGAGCTAAAATAAGGTTTTTAATTCAATTTTAAACCGAGTTTCGCAGAATGTAATAACATTAGTTCAATTTTTTATTCTTGTAAAAAGTGAACCAGAATTTTGCATAATTATTCCATAATTTAACAATCGAAATTTGAAATAGATATATTTACTTTACTAAAATATCAGCACTTTAAACTAATTGATAAAGTTTATTACAACTGACACTCAATTTACTACATTCCATAATCACACTTTCCATAATTTATCCTGTAGGAGTAACTACGTAACTTTCCACCACAATTTTCGTGAATAGTTGACTTTTGAGGACTTTGGTCTTGGTGAAAATTTACTTAGCAGTACATTCCGACGTTTCGAATTATTTATAAATCATCATCATTCATAGCATGAAGGCATTCAAAAGTGTGTTATTGGTATGTATTATGTTCAAATAGTTCGCGAATTGTTGATTAAAAATGGTGTTATGTTTTTATCCCTGATGATGGTTTATAAATAAATCGAAACGTCGGCAAGTACTGCTAAGTATATTTTCACTAGGACTAAATTCCTCAAAATTAAATTATTCATTTATATATATACACACACATACATACATGGAAAATTTTTCATATGATGCGTAAATTACGTCTCCGTAGGTTTATTCATGCATTTAAACATATACAAAAATATACACTTCTTTTTTTCCGTTCACGGCTTAACATTAAGTCAATATGCTGCGGATCAAGGCCGTGGTGAACGAATAGGTGGAGATGGCGAAACTAAAGAAAAAAATCGTTCCTACTAAAGAGAAAAGAACGAAGGGTTGAGAAGAATATGGAGTATTAGGGAGAGAAGTCGAGGGAAGGATAAAGAGGAGCAGATATGGATACATGAAAGAGAAGTTTTTTGAAGAGCAAGAGAAAAGGGTGGAGAGGAAGGGAGGGGTTTGTGTGGCAGCAGGGAAGAGGAGGATGTGTGATGGGATTTGGGAAGGGCAAGCACGGGAAGGAAGATCAGGAGAAGGATGGGAGAAGAGGCATGTGTACCATGGGTCCTGGAGAAGAAGGGCGGTCACAAAGAGAGTGGGATAAAGGATTCCGAAACGCGCTGCCGTCAGGGGAGGGAGGCAGACCGGCCGAATACGAACCCCGCCCGTACTTGCTTGTGGGAGAGTGGCAGCAATGGAATGGGGGGGGGGG
>LYUA01000024.1:1505559-1519688 GCA_002093875.1 Calopteryx splendens
GTGGGGGGTGGGTGTGCTCGGGGTTGAAGGGAAGGAGTGAGAGAGGAGAATGACACGGACGGAAGAGGAGTGGAGGTAGGACGGGAGAGGAGGATACGGGGAGGATATAACAAGGAAACGCGGGTGGAAGGTTATGAAGGGAGGACACGAGGGCGAAGGGACGGACGCAAGAAAGAGGTTATTACGGGCGAAATTACCGCCAAGGGTCCCTTCTTGGGACCACGAGGCCCTCTCAAATTTTTTCCTTTCCTTGAGGCCTGAGTGGGAGGACAAGAATGGAGAAGGATCAATGGAGAAAAGGAGGTAGTCTCAGAATGGGGTTAGAGAGGGGGGGGAGGGGAAAAGGTTAGGACCTCGGATAGAATTTCAAGGACTCTTGACAACAGACAGGTTAAGGAATTTCACGAAGAACTAATGAACATATTGCATTAATGCCGCTTCAAGGTGCTAGCAGGTGAAGCTTCATTAATCCAAAAAAATTGTGACCTACATTTTCCAAAAAAAATATGGCGAGTCAAATTCTGCTGTATATGTTTTGTCAATAGGATCGCAATTTATAGCTTGATGTAGTTCACGTCCATTACGTTTCTATGGAAAAAGCATGAAATGAGCAACTAAAGCTAGAGCCTTCAACCTGAAGGTTGGCTAGATCACAGTAGATTAACCATAAGGGTTGTGGGATGTGCAAATTCAAGGTAGGGTTTATATCCTTTCCCTCAGCAATTTTCGGCTGCCCAAAAATTGCCGTGAAGGAAGATCCGAATCTTAGAATTCCCTGAGGTATCAACCGAATTCGAAAAACACCTTCATTTCAATGGGAGCAGCTCCATGTTCTATAATAACAGAATATTAAAAATGAAACATCCAACCTGACTTCAACTGAAAAATTTCTGTTAGTCCATCCCAAAAAAAATAATTACTTTACAAATTTATAAGAAACATGTTTTCGCAGCAATTGCACTAGTTTATCAGTTTACTCAGAATAAATAATTCAATCAAAAATAAATTCAAGAATAACTAGTGTAATTGGATTTTACTCATACCAGTGCAAATAAATAGGAACATTAAACAACGCGTTTTAATTCTTAAAAAAGCCAGAGTAGGTAAATAGAAATTGCCGATTTTTTCATCTTCTCTAATATTTTTAAATTTGTTTGAGTAAAACCGTCGGTGAAATCTGAAATATATTTAGATTATATACTCATATTAAAATGTCTAATAGAGATAGTATATACCGTTCCTATCTTCTAAGATTATTTGTGCAAGTGTAACAGAGAACTTCAATGTTAATTTAACATGAGATAGATCCCAAGCCATCCATCTACACATTCAATGTTTACGTTGGCCCCATGTTTTCTCACCGTAAAGGAAGATGTGACACTTTCTGGGAACATGCGGAAAGGTTACGGAACGCTATCCTCCAGGCAATCCTTAAATCGTGTTTTCTTTCCACGTAGTATGGAATGGAAGAGAAAAATGCCTTGAGACAGCAGAAGGGCGAATGAAGGGCATTCAGTGGGAATGGATACGGATAGACGAAAGCTGAAACTTGATGGAGGGATATAAGGTGGAATTTGGGGTCTCACGACGAAGATGAGAGAACAACATTATATTACTAGCATTGAATTTCAAGGGAATTCGAAAAACTGGTAAAAGTAGAAAAATATACTATTAGGCAAGGAAAAAGCCAAGTGATACGAAAACCCATAACTCGTAACACAATGAAGTTTTTAATAACATCCAACAACCAACAACCCAACGGAAATGATTTCAAGTGTATTATTTATTTTTTAATTTAAAAGGAATTTAAAGCAGGTAAAATAAAGAGTATGATGCTTCACGAGGTTTGAAAATTACCTGGGAAAGATGACAGATATCTGATCTCACCTAATGTTGTCAGTTTTGGACAAGGCTGCAAATAGGTATGGTCAAGTCAAACAGTGTAGATTTAGGTACTGTGAAGTCAGACGGAGCATCAAGCTTTTTAAGCGAATAAATTGAAAAAAAGAAAAGAACACTTAAACTGAAGAAGCGACATTTGGTCGAAACTAACGTTATTCTAAAAAAAACTAAAATATAATGTATCTATTAGCGTCTGGTATATAAATCCACCACAAGATAACCTCGTAAGGGGTCTTTGAAGGATGCATTTCCAGAAAGAATGAAAAAATTAAGAGTTCGCCATTTGAAAAAAAGAGTAATAGGAACGAAAACAATATTTATAACTAAGTTGAAAACTTTCCATCCATAAGAGTCTTAAGGAGCAAATTTATCTAACTACACCTAGGCAATTAATATGAAAAATTAGGTCACTGGAGCACGATACCGGCGGAATTAATCGAAGAGATTGAGATTTATAAGACAAGGAGAACTTCTAAGAAGATTACATTACCGTATTGGTAGAGTAGGCCGAGTTGTAATTCTCCGCGTTGACTTTAGTCTCTACATTGAAAGCATTACATTAATTTTCCATGAAATGTAGGTAGTAGTTACAAAGAGAATAATAAGGAGCGTGATATAATGTCGATTTAAGTATATTATATATTGAAAACAAACCAGAGTGGGTACAACTGTTCTAGGCTGAATCGATTTCAGACAGACATCGATTTTAAATGAAAAATTAAAAATATTAGTTTGAAATAGGAGAAAAATAAATTATTAAATATGAATAAGACAGCGTTGAGTAACAATCACTAACAGATGGAAAGTGCACTAGCAGTAACAAGTAAAAGTAATGGAATGGTAATAATTAATATTGTCAAATTATAAATATAGATTGAGAGAGTAATGATAGACACGGGCTATATTGTTGTACTATGGAGATATAGGGAAATAAATAGACACGGAATTTTCAACCATTAAAGTCGATTATAAAGTAGTGCCACGAAAATTAGTCTCCAATTATGGTAAAGAAGGAGTAATTATGTTCTTAGTTCAAAATTACTACGCACAAAATGCCAACATAGGACGACTGAATATTTATAACTTTTGAACCTTCTGACCGACTTGTTCGCCCTTTGCCTCAGACCTTCATTATAAGTAAGTATGCGTAGTATTGGATAGTATACTCGCCTTTTATACTCACAAATATACGGCACAAAACATTGACGAAATCAATGGGCAGCAATTCCAAACAAAACAGGTTATGCAATACCCTCTCTCCCGGACAACCAACTCAAAATAAAGTCTTTTTAGCCTTGACGATGAAGTTCGGCCGCGAACCACCTGACTAATGTGACCTACATATTTTGTAACACCAACGACCAAATTTTCTCAAAATAGAAAACAACAATGGATGCTTTCATAAATCACGAAAAGAACCCAGGGTTTTTTCAAAGTATTTTTGAAGAAATTATAAATTTTAAAATCACCCAAATCTTTATTATGACAGTCTTAATGTATTTATCAAGAAAATGAATAGTTTCAAAATCCAGATTTACACATGATTCTCATTAAATCAATAGGGTGATGACAGATTTTAGATATTGATCTTATACCTATTTTAATAAATAAATGTTATTTGGTATACAAAATAATCTATGAATGTAAATGTTAAAACATGGTAACACTAGGAATTCTAGTTTTTAAAAAGTTATGCATATTCAATTGAGTTGATAAAAACAAGTGAGGCATTTCATTAAAAAATAATCAGTGTTACGAATGCTCGTGCAATGAAGATTAAGTTAACGCTCTTGATTTAACTTTAAATAATACTTCTCTTTACATTGAAAAACCTCAAATCACCTTTCTAATGGCAAAGGCAAATTTCATGCGTCAAAATAAAAAAAAACTCAACATAAGAGAATGGACGATTTTGAACTGTACATTTACTGGAAAATATTAGCTTCGCGGTACAGAAGAGTCGTCTGAAAACTGAAGCGTCAAGGAAAATTCAATTACAAATATATATGAAGAACATTATTATAGGTACAACGTAAATGAGTATACAATGGTATGGGGAAATTTTAATCAACACGTCTTCAATAACACCTGTTCAAATGAAAACATGCGGCATGAAAAAGGAATTCCATCATATTATACAAAACGCAGAAAAACGGAACATGTCTGTCTACACCGGAATGCTTCATAGCCCTAAGTTCATTCCCTAAGTTCATTCCACTTGAAATTCAAAGGGAAATGTATTTATGGAAATATTATTGGTAAGGGGAACAAGGGGGGATGTGGCGCGGGGAAAGGTAGCAGACCGGAATGGATGCGACTCTTCTCAGGACAAGCAACGCGAGTTTCACCCCTTTGCCCACTCCATCCCAAATATATTCCATGAGCGGTCCCAGAACCTCTATCATAAGGATATGATAATTTATTGACATGAAGTAAATTATTTGGCAACCAACAATTTCCTGTTTCATTAATAATCAGAAATTCAGAATTTAATTAAAACACTCTGCGCATTTTGTATTTCAAGCCAGGCTGAATGGGGAAAAATATGATGATATATCATGTAGAATCATTTTTATAGTAGCTTTAATGCCCTTTTGCCATTTTTTAACACTGGAATTTTTTTTAATTCCTGTATATTTACGGAATTATATCTAAAAGACTTTTGATTGCATTCACTTATATTATAAATTCCTTATATTCAACAAAAAATCTTAAAGATAATACAGAGATGCTTGTAAATTATGTAACACTTTTATAATACGATTGTTCACGTTGTTTGTTTCTATATTATGGTTATTTTATGATAATTAACGGGTGTATTCCGCGGGCATAGGTTTACATATTCACATTTTTAAGCGCGTCTTTCATCATTTTCATGCATCATTAATACGGGAATACTATCACGCAAGCAACTAGAGACAACTATTGAAGTGACTTGCTTTAGTTTAAGAATGTTATCTTTACACTTCTATCACTATTCCGCACATTTAAAAAGTAAGGGCTCAAAGAGAATTCATTTAATAACATATTTAGTACTTCGTAATTCTTAGCGAGTTCTTTCAACTTTTTTCTGTCTTTTAATCACTCAAGCTATGCGACAGCATGCGGTAAAACCCAGCACATTTACTCACTTGAAGTTATGCCCCTCATGCTCCACACAACGTTGCATCCGTTCATGGCCAGAGCGATCTGTTGCGAGGAAAGTTTCCAACACTCTTCGCTCCCATTACATTTTGTCTTTCCTCTTCTTTTTGAGGTAGGTATATTGGCGGTCATCGAGAAAGTACGACAGAGTGCTCTAACAAGCTTACGGAAAATGAGAACGATTCTGCGCTTCCATGCACTTACCAATTAATGATAAAATAAATTTCCCAGCAAAGTTTTCTCTCACGGAATCAAAATGACACGCACGCCGAAATATCAAAAGAAGTCTGAGAATACGGGTGAATACGGGTACCTGCGCACGGGTATTACACTCTGACATCATCTACCCTGCAAGTCGCCTGAAAGGCGTGTGGAAGGGGATGTTTAGGGCACCAAACCTTTCCTAGTACCCTGACATTATAAAATGACAAAAGATCCAACTAATATTACATCCTATTATTGGTATTAGTGTGATCGCGAATGGTCCGAGGAAACAATGAATTCTTAAACCTATCAGTGACAAATTATATTTCTCTATTATCTTCCGGTCCGATCTTATAATATAGTTTGTCGTCCTAATGTCTCTCTTTGTGTCTGAAGTAGATTTAAGCGACCTGTATCCATTTAAAAGCCGAAGCCTCGCTTGCGCTCTTCGCGTCTCTATAGACTCCCATTCTAAACTTACTAATAACTCTGTTACATTCAGCTTCCGGTCGCAACAGTTTTTCATAAATCTAGGCGATCGTTTCTGCACTACTTTTTTCAATTCCTTTATCAATCCCTTCTCTAATGGACCTGAAAAACTCGGCTTACGCCACGATCTTGACGAGATGCATGGCAAAGGGTCAGTTTTCCAGGGGTAATTCGTTACGCGTTATGCATATTTTTTCCGAATAGTATAGAAACCTGTGGTCTAAAAAAGCTGTTTTGAATGAAAAATATTTAAGATAATTTTAGAAAAAGTATATTTTGAACTCTAAAAAAAGAGATTTTGGCTATCCCGTCATTTGCGCGAAGCATAAAACTCGATTTATTATATATGTAGGTATTCATCTCAAACCCTTACAAAAATTTAATAACATTACAAGCCCTGGAAGAGACTCTTCCGACATGTGACGCAAAGTGGAGATCCTCCGAGTTTATCCCCCCTAAGAAGGTCATGAGGTTTTCGAGCGAAGAGCAAAGGAATAGAGAGAGTGGGACGTGAGGCAGAGATAATGAAAAAGATGGAGCACAAGGACGATAGTAGTCCCGCATCATGGCACATTAGCTACGGGCGGTTGAAAGAAAGCAATCGCTTACCTCTCGCACCTTGTACTCACCTATTCCCATCCTCCCATACTTCAACGATTAACTTTGATTTTCCAGCCAGGAACCCGGTCACCCAATTCACATCCAACAGTATGTAATTCTCCTATTCGTTGCAAAAAAAATCGTGAAAAGACGTTTTCAAATGTATTTGAAGGTATGTGATTCCAAAAAAGGGAATATATCTTAAAAACATATTTTCCCCAACGTACGTATAGAATTATACCAATTCAGAAGTTTTTGGAAGTTAACAGGCATGCTTTCAATTAAGGATTTTTTTCAGCTTTAAGATTTAAAAAAAAATTACTATTTAACTCCAGCAATGAAATATGTCCTAAAAATTCAGCCTAAAAAAATTCAGCAAGTATGAACTTGCGCAATTAAAAGCTATTACCATATAACTCTAGCAATGGAATATGCCCTTAACCTTGGGTCTAAAACAATTCAGTAAGTATGAAATTGCGCTTTCAAAAGCTCTACGTCGCTACGAAAATGCACGCAGAATTGCAAATATATTTTCAGTTTTTAGCAACAACGTCAACAATGATCCTCATCCAGTTCTGCTACAAAACATTTGTTGAGATCAAATTACAAAACCGCGTAAAAATTCTCACTCTACGATTCCCTACAAGCTGAGAAATGCTCGTGAAGAGCAACAAGAATTTCAGCCATTATTCAACTTGGAGCCTTTCAATGGGGGACTTCTTTTGAAGGGACTACCTCTCCAAGCGAAGCTGCTGATTTTCTCTTTCTCACGGAGACGGTCTAAGGTTTCTGCTGACAAAGAACTTAGTAAAAAAAAGCTTCTACCAACAACAGAAGGGGAATAAAACCGTTGGCGATTTCTTTAGATTTTCCTCTTCTCATTAAAGCTTTACCCAGGCCAAATTGAGATTTAAGGAAAATATAGTGTTTGTCTACTCAATTTTTAAACGTTTAGGTTTTTAAAAGACACCCAGAAATAAGAGCTTTTTAAAAATGAATTCTATTTGTCACAGCTAGAATAGAAATATCATGTAATAAGAGCAAACAAAGAAATAATCTAATTTAATGTGATAAAGCAACGGGTGACAACCTTTATTCTAATCATGAATCATTAATTTGGCAATTTTACTTGTGAAAGATTCAGTTTTCTTTTAAAACTTACATCGATAAAATATGTGTATAAAGATGTCACTAAAGCAAAAAATATGGAGGCCAACAATAGACTTTCATCTTATAACTTCTTTCGTTTCTACTCCGTCTACTCCGATTAAATTAAATTTGCATTGTTTTAAAGTAGTTATTATAGAAAATCAACCCCGTACAAATCAAGGCTTCTCAGCAAGTTATAATAAATCTTACTATTGAGTGTTCTTTCAATCGTATGCCAAGCCCTTGAAATGTTAATAATGTCCACGAACATTCTTATTAAATCACGTCTTAGCCATTGCACCACGGAAAAATTTGTCGCCAACGACAATTGAGGTTGCTATGGTATCCATATTCCAAGGTGAAAGAAATTCGTCAAAATTCATGCATAAAAACTTTTTCGGTGGACATTTGGTAAACGGTGAGCCTAATAAGATAATTTAATTCATCTTCAATTTGCCGGTTAGGATTTTACATTAATAATTTAACATTTATATGAGAAAAAAATATACTCCTGAGACAAAAAAGATCCCTAATACTTAATGCATTTATTTCGTGGGAAATTTCAAAACACTTTTACTCCCCGTATTATCCACTCTTTTATAATATTTATTTGTGGGGAGCGCCACGGTTACGACTTGGAGAACAGTCGGCAGGGTTGCTTCCGTTAAGTGAAAAGTTTCCCAAAATCTACTCACTTCAGTCATTCTAAAATAATAGATTATGTCTGGAATATCGCGTGGCTCAGATTTTTGAGTTATCGTGGGCACAAAAATAACGTGTGACAGATTAACACAGAGACAATCATCATTCAAAAAATGATCTAAACGTGTTCCGAGGACCTGTATTTCCGTTGAAATATGAAAATCGATTTTTTACACCAAATGAGTGACTCTTTCCTCCGTACTACTTCGTGCATTGTGAAATTTAAAAGGATTAATCTGAGTAAAAAGAACGGACAATTTTATCACCTGAACGAGGTGGTAAAATTGTCCGTTATACATTCTATCATTCGATCTTCTATCATCTCTCTAATATTATTTTCATGATATCTCCTCTCAAGGTACCACGTGGCCATTGCTACATTTATAATTACATAATAAAGAGACCAGCTTCTTATTTAAGTAAGAGATATAACAATTAAGCCTTTGATCACTGATGGGCTACCAGTTTCTACTTGATTCTATTGTTCTTCTAATAATCCAGCAACGCTGCTAATTTGATCACAGCACCCTTTAACTAATCCAGCTCATTATTGCTGAGCGTGGTCTAATTCAGAAATCAAACGCACTTCCCCAGGATACCATAAAAAGTGAGTTCTAACTAGAGAGATATAACACCGCTCTCTTATCCTCAGGCCACAATACCCCAGAACTCTTTTAATAAAACATAATTTTCTGCTCGCGTTCCCGCATATTCTCGATTATCTTTTCCCCAAGAAAGGTCGTGAATTAGAGTAAAACTTAATTCTTTAATAAAATTTATACTTGATATTTTGGTATCTTTCACAAAGTTATGGGGTGATGGAGAATTACTCTTTTTCCAAAAGTTTATCGCTGAACACCTGATTCAGTTTCGTTCCAATTGCAGAGCGTCGCACTAGTCCTGCATTGTGTTCAGGTAATCGGCTAATGAATGCTATAATATCCTGGGTACAGCGAATATATACAGAGTCGCGGGCAAAGAGACAAATTTTACTCTCAGCAAAAGATTTAACGTCGCTGAAGTCAAGAAGGAACAAAATAGAACCGGTGAGGGAGGCCCTCGAGGCCCTACTCTGGAGAGCCCCTGATCTGAATTCAATTGTATTAGAACAAATATCTATGACGATCCTTTGCATATATTTATATAAAAAATCTTTTATCCAGCATATACTATTTCTATGTATTCCATAGACTTCTAAATTTTTGAGTTACTTGCTATCAAGCACTTTTCCAAAAGCTTCCTTGAAGGGCAGACATATATTGCGTCGATAACGACAATATATTCTCCTGAGCTCAAAATGTCATGCACATGGGTATTGAATGACCTATCCAAGCGGAAACTCTGCTGATTATTCATCATTATGTCCTGGTTATCGAGATAGTTCCATATCGAACTAATAATTTATTTCCGTTTCAGTGTCTTAAACGAAATGGATGTGAGGGAGATTTTCCGTTGTTACGTATTCGTGTTGTATTGGATATTTTCCGGTCAATGGGTGCTATGTAATCTGTTAGAGACTTCTTAAATATGATCGCCACATGCGATGATAATGCACACACAAATAGTTTTTATTTCTGACCTGGTATTCGATCGGGTATGGATCAGTTGAGGTCAATGGCCTCAATCAGTCATTTTATTCCGTTACGCGAAATGTAAATTGGATGAACGAATTGACATGGTAAGGCATCGATAATTTTCTGTGAGAATTAGTCAAAAATGTGAAAGAAAGAAAACGTGAAACACTTTATAAAAGTTATTTGGAATCGCCTGCGCTCTGTGGGTGCGGGATATTTAATTGCAAAAAAGAGTGCTGCCAATTCAATTCACTATATCATCTCTGTAAAATAAGAAAGATTTTAGGAACATCATTCCGTCTGCGATTTCAGTTTAACTTCCAGACCGCGATTCAGTTTACTTCAGATAACCAGCTTTTACTTCCAATGACTACACCTGGATCTGATTTTTTGACGAGATGGCGAAATTGGGCTACTTCATTCCTTAAACTTCGGCAGTTTGTATTACAGGGTGAGGCATTATGACTTTCTCATTGAAATCAATGGAAAAAAGGGAAGTTATAATGTTACACCCTGAATAAAAGAAATATCACTAAACAATGTGGCTCGATCAAATAAAGTGATTAGTGTAATAAAGGAGAATGATTCTCACAAAAGTATAACTATGCTCAGAATGAAATGATGGATAATCTAGAAAAGGCATTCGAAACCTTGTAAAATCCTGCCTTGAATAACTACCTTGACCTAAAGGACGTCTTTGAGAGCACAATCAAAAGAAGTTAAACATTATAAGTGTATGAAAAATGATTGAACAACTCATATGGATCCAACCAGAAAACATTCTAGAGCAGTGTCGAAGGCTTTTAAGCATATAGCCTAAAGTAGAAGGGATTGCTTACGTACCTAAAGCTTAAGAGACAAGTTGTCAGGTCAGCAGAGCGGGCAACTTTTAAATATGTACTTTTTCTATTTAAGTCAATGTAATGGAAATTCATCAAAAATAGGACCATTGTTTCGACGTTTAGTTGTCCCAACAATTGGAGAGACAGATAACAATTTCCTAATTACAGAAACAAGATCAACAGAAAAATACAAGGATTCGGAATTTTTCTTGCATAATACAAGATCACAACACAAATAGCGATTCACAAGAAAACCAAACCAATCTATTTTTTACAGGATTCTAATATTGTTATCTTCCTCTCAACCCCTGCCAACGTTACTTTTCGGTGGTCGCGGGAATTTGTGTACGTATTCGGTATGCGAAAGAACCCACAGCACAAAAATAGGAATGGATCAATTTTTACTAATCACAGTTTAAATGCGTAAGGGAGAGACACCCTATTTACAGGTCAATTTCCCACGTTTGAACCGGAACCTTTACTTTCCAAACGGTAATTAACCGATGCATCAGGGAGAAGATTCTCTCGCATCACCGAGGTACCTGGGGGGGAAAATAAGAGAAGTAAATCTTGCAGGTAATTTCATGCTCTACTGAGTATTCTTATACCACGTAGGTATAAGGCATTCTGTTAATTTTATCCATTTCCTCACAAATGAGTGCCGCAAATAGAAAATTAATTCGTGTTTAAGGGAAGGGAGACTTCTAGTGGAGTAAAATAAAGCTGAGGCAGTGGGTAGTACTCAAAGGATGAGAGGAGTGACGAGGTAATCTGCGAGGAGGAAATTGAATTTGTATCGTCACAATCTGACTCTTTCGGTGAGAAAGATATCAAAGGTAGACGCACCTAGAAAGATCCAGGTCAAAGAGAGAAGTCGTGAGGCTACAACGAAAAAAACCGTTACAAAATATGCATTGGTGATGGGTGAAGGTGGCTATGGGCAACTAACTATATTTGCCAAAAGACTGGAGGGCAATCGGGGGTAGCGGAATCTAACATTAGTCCACTTAAAAACAGTGTTAGAAGACATTGACTGGAAGTATAATGCAGAAAATTGTGTTATATCGGACAGAAATCGACAAACCATTAAACAGAAAATTGGCGGTCTCAAACTCGGAAATTGATGGTAGACTGTGTGAGCCGTTAAGGTGAGGCTCTCATTTGCGATACATTATTTCTTAGCGAGGAGGGAGAGAACTATTAATGGGCTGTCTAATTTATTTGGCCAAATGGTTATCACCTGCTCACAAACATTGGCCAACTTTCTATTCAAGTTCCACGACGCTACACACCAATTGCTTTCAATCTCTTTCAACTTCAGTTACAGAGCGTTAGAATGATTCTTTAAAACATGGGTCGTATACAATATATTTGCATACATTCATTCGTGCAAGTTTCCAAATGAGTTAACAAACGTAACTTAAAAATCAAAAAAATCTCAAAAATTTTAATTTCGTTTTGATATTACTGAAAAGTGTTTCCTGAATTTACATTATAAAATATTGCTCGATATGAGGAAAAAGAACATTGCGGAACCACCTGCCAGGAAAATAGATGTGTGATTTTAATTTACTAACCCTTTTATTTTGGTCGTGTTTATTGAATGAAAAGGAGCATTATGTATAATTCACATATTAAAATTGTAAGAGTAATTTTACAGAATTTGCGATTTATATTTTTTTGGACAGTTGATGTTACAAGCTTTGAAAAAATTAAAAAAAAATAATCCCTCATATGCTCAAATCTCAATCATGCAAATAATTCTCTCATCCCATCATGATAAAATATGCATTGGATTATTAAATAATATCCTCAAGCATCATTACGGTGAAAAGGGTGCATCATTGAGGTGTATCGCAGAAGCACGGTATATCCATATAGTTTAAAATTTTGCACCAGCCTGCGGACAGAGAAATATCGTACATGTTGAGTGCTCCGAGGACAGAAACTGGATTAATTTACTGCAAGGAAACTTCAACCAATGCGCAGTGGAGATGGCGCAACTCAAATGACACGAGCAACTTCGAAAGAAAAATATCCACCCATCCCTGGCCTCATAAAGAAACATAAAAGGAAAGATCTCGCGAGGGGCTCTAAGGAGCGAGGGGAAATGGGTTTTTGCCATTTTTGCAGCGGTGACGATGGAGTAGTGGCGCGACGGGGACCGGGGCTCGCGAGCAGACGCTCCCCCCCCCCCGGGAAAACTTTGGTTGGCACTCAAGTTTGGCGAAAACAGAATAAGAAATTCTCTGTTGTAATTGAAAAATGGAGCGCAAATTGGAGACTGATGTTGCGCGCGTGCGGCATTAAGACGGATCGCTCAAATGCGGGACGCGCCCTCTCGATTTATGCCAGGTGAATGAGGCAGGCGCGAGGGCACTCACGTGCGAGAACGTCAACATTTATTTACGAAATGAAGAACGATGGATGCAACCTCAAACTGAATCAGGTACGCATATCAGTGATGACACAGATCTCCCTATCACGATTCTTCTTATGAGCTCATGTGCGGAGAAAACAATTTTATTCGAATTCGCATTTTACCGAAATGGTGCAATGACACCAGCGTTGTAAACTTGATGCCACTGAAAGAGCGAGGAAGATAAAAGAGACTCGTCATGAACGCCTACCACCACGGTAACCACACCTAAGGTCATAGGTGAGGGTAGCGGCCCAGCTAATACTGGTCCCAACGGCATGTGAACAAAATATCATGGTAGGGGAGCAGTTAATTTTTCTGAGCTGCATGAGGTTACCTAGGAAGATCTGCACTAGAAAAATTGAGTGAAGCTGAGGATGTGTAGATGCATCACCCGGGATCGAGCCCGAGCCTCCAATCAGGTCATGAGATGGGTGACCTGTTGGTTCTGGGAGTTATTGGACAAAATAATCATTTCCGCAAAATCAGCGGCTTCTAAAACTCTGTTTAGAAGAAATAAACATACATTGCATACAAAATAGGATTTGCGATATAAGAAAGACTGAGAAAGAAAAATTAAACTATAATTTTCATGGGAATATTATACTTAACTACATATGGTATAATCGTAATCTTATTTGAAAACCACTAAAATACAGAAAAAATTGTATACTCATTCCAGTATCTGATAAAAACAATATATTTTCAATTTTATGAGAGACCAAGATCCAAACTATTAGGCAGTGACACTTTTTCTTGTCCCTGTGTATCACTCTAACGTCAGCTCTAATACCCTGTCGCCAATCACGAGAAAATGAGTTAAAATTTCAACCGTAGTCATAGATTCAAGCAAAGCAATCTTAGAATGAGGACGAAAAATTACGAAAAAATATTACCTTATCACATTTTTAATCAATTAAGATTCTATTTATTAACCGGTTTCACTATACTGAAGCATTCCTGAAGATACTACAAGGCAGTGAAACTGGTTGATAAATTCTTATTTTCTGTCGTGACGAAATTCTTTTTTCGTAATTTCCGAGCATCATGATTGAATTCCATTAAGCCTCGCCCTCAAATATCTCTATTATCAATATGGCGTAG
>LYUA01000024.1:1519716-1538139 GCA_002093875.1 Calopteryx splendens
AATTCCATTAAGCCTCGCCCTCAAATATCTCTATTATCAATATGGCGTAGGATGCTATCTTACCATTAAACGTGGATTTCACAGGCATACAACAATGCCAAACTCTATTAAAAGTAAAATCAAATCAAGTAATTAATGCAAACAAAAAATATATTAATTAATCCAAAAAAATATATATTACAAACCCATAAACAAAATAATAGAAGAAATCTAATTGCATTCTGATTATTAAATGTTTGCTATTTTTTCTTAATTTCTCGCCGCAAGCGGTACGTACCATGTGGCCACATTTTTATTTTTGATCTCATTTATGTATTTAAATTCAGCAAATATAAGTTATCACACAAAGACAACTGAATAAAAAAGCCAAGTGGGAGGCTAAATGAATAACGACTTGTCTTCTCTTTGATATATAGATCAAGTATTCAAAAGAAATTGATAAGTGACCATGTAAAAATTTTTGCTCTACTTTTTGGAAAGTTCGACGAATGGAGATCTATCTCTTGATTTTTCATCTTTAGCCATTCTCCTTGGGCAGTGAAAAAGCTTTTCAGATACTTTCCGGAAACTGATGGAAACCAGGATTTTTATTGCTGTTTGCTTCCCAAAAGGGAATGAGAAAAATCGTATTCGACTTTTCGTCCCGACTACTAGTCTGGACGAGATTAAAAAAGATACTAGTGTCGATGTATTAATTCGATAGGTTACATCCTTCTATTGACTATCCCACATATCTCTACGACTCCTATTTTTAAATGCGGCACTATGCAAAAACTACCTAGCAATGAAAAGAAAGTAGAAAGATATAGACATTATTCCACAATGATAAAATGAAGCATCAACATCTATTTGATAAGGAAATGGATCCAGGAATCAACCGACATGATTTAAAATGCCACCTTGAAATGAAATTTATAATTACTTACACAAATTTAGAATGGCAGAAATCGACATACGTATTAAAGAACTCTTTAAAAATTCTGCTAAAAGTGCAAAATTTAGCAAATAAATTAAGTGAAAAGAAAACCTTCATACGTAAATCAGTAAATGTAAAACAAAATATGTCGGTGCCTAAGCAACGTTGCATGGGAGAAAATTATGGTCAGTTCATACATAAAAAAAGTGTTGTAATTGCATAACAAAAGAATTACTGGAATACATTAGACCTTAAAATTATTTTTCATAATTTGCTCCGGAATGAAAACAGTAATTTAAATATTTTAATCGGATTTAATTCCTACAATACCGTGAAAATATGGTGTAAATCAGCGCAAATACCTATATGATGTATTATCTATCTTTTGACCAAACAGATTTAAAATTAATATATGTTCAACATTTATACACAACTTCCCGACGTTTATACACCCTTCACGACGTTAACATTTGGGGAATACACGGCCAAGAAAGGCTAGGTATTTCATTAAGAAAAAAGTCACTATCTCTTACTAATTACTTCCACAGTTTTACATATCCTCTACTTCTCCTGAGGCTTCAAATGCAATAATCTTTTACCATATATTATCAATTAATGTTCTTGACCTTGTAATACCTTAGTAACCATGATAATTCTCGAAACAAGGCAAAATTCAATTTCACCGTAAATTTGAGATAGAATTAGTCCCTCATTCCCGATTAGTATATGCGAATTCAGTTTTCTAAAAGCTGCGCGATTTTGTTCATAACGTATTATTTCGCTAGATAATCTTATGAAATAGGCCAAGATGAAATGGTAGGACTTTAATGCACGCACAACAAAGAGCAAATTGTCAATCAAGGGCAAAGTTAGATTTAAATAAAAAGGAAACTCAATAGCGAACCTTCAAATAAAAAATAAATTAAACCCATCTAGTTATCCAGTGTTGTGCCAGCTGTCAAGAGGCTTTAGGAAATTACTATATTCTAACCATTTTTAATTTATTGATATTTCCATAAAAAGGCGCCCTCTCCACCTAATTGAAACTTTTGAAATGTAGACGAATCTTCTTTCAACTTTGTTACATCGGACCATTTTATGGTGAAAGGACCCATTTGGGTGACCTCTGAGAAACAAAATTCGGCAATGCCCTTCAAGCATTTATATATGCAGAATTGTCACAACCTGCCCCTGGAGATATCTCGGGCGTAAAAATGGACAGTTCGAGAGTCAGAGAGAGAAAGAATTCGAGTGACAAAAAAGTAGCGAGTCGGTAAAAACAATCGAAGAGGTCGAAGCGGGCACGGAGGGGGAACGGGGAGTTGGAGATGATTAAAGTATAACAAGAGCGTGTGTGTCGGTGTGTGGGTGAGTGAGGAGGAGGGCGGGGTTTGAGTGGGGTACGTCCCCAATTGGGGGACACGTAGAGGCGGGGTGAGGGGTTGGGAAGGGAGTCAGTGGAATAGCAGGGGCGCGGTGAACATAAAGGAAATGCGGGACTGAGGGCGGTAGATATCGATAGGTCACAAAAGCGATCCGGAAGGCAATAAAAAAAAGTTACCGGGAAATATTGGAGGTCCTAGCAAAGAGGTAGGTAATGAAAGGACTAGGGGTTTTCTTTGAGCCAAATTTACGGAAAAACACTGTCATGAGTCGGTTTGTAAGGCACGAAACCGCTACACACTTCAGGTTCTATCTCTTTCAAATTTCTAATCCGTAGACTGAATATCTGGTCACCATTCACATCATACTCGAACTAACTGGTAGCCTGGCTGGTTAACTTGGACTGGGAACTTTTATCACATAAATAAGTTAAAGCTTGAATTCGAAGTATATGTGGAAAAAAATGTGGACGAATATGTGGAATCTGCCAGACTTGAAAAGCGGAATATTTCTTTCCACCTCAGAAAGGCTTTTAGAAGCTTTGGTGATGATGCGTTCTGCTTTCTACATTTCAAGATGCCTCGTCTGGTGGATGGCTGGTTATCTGAGAAACCTGTTGAAGGTTTTGACCTCCTGAGCCAGTCCCAGGAACTGAAGACCTTACACTGCAAATGAATGGGGTCATAACTAATCAATTAATGGATATGCCATAATGACTTAGGGACGTCTACGCATCATGCAAATGAATTAAGCGTTTAGATTGCAAAAAAATGCTCTCGGCTCTAGAATGGACTCAATCCTGAAATCTCTTTTTATACAGATTGGACACAGGCAGATTCATCCGGTATAGCAGTCATCCACCCATCAAAGGCAAGGAGTTAGTCAAATATAATGAGTTACATTTCGTTACAAATCACCAAAGGTAACCTACCAATTAGTTTTGGAGGTTCCTCACAATTATTATACGCCCACCCATCATATTATCGAGTAGTTCTGTTATATTCCTGCCAGCTTCCCGCTTAACTTCTTATGTTATTAGGATGAAACCAAATAGTTCACGTATGACGCAGGCCTTTCATCATGTTTTCACTCGGTCAATATTAGATTACGGAATATCTACATTCCAAGGAATGACTTTTTGTTTTTGACTGTTTTACTCTTGAATGAATTCAAAAATTAATTTCTAGATATTTAATTCAGAAAAACAGTGCATAAAATTAAAAGTATTACATCTACAAGGAAAAAATATCTTGGCCAAGCTGTGGTAATTCAATTACACCAATCACTCTTCCTAAGAGATCATCCTCCTTAAGCATCCTCCTGCCACGTCACGAGAAATATTTCCAAGGACGGAAGAATGAAGGCAGGGTTTGCTGAAACAGATTTCTATTTCACTTTACGTAAAAGCTAAAGACAACCGCAAAAACTTTCATGATGTAACTACGGCATAACTGTAGTTTGGGTGGAACTGTAGTTTTAGTGGAAACACGAGTCGCTCTGAAATAAATACTCTAACGACAGGTAAAAATTTAATAGTTTCGAAGCACATAAGAGACATAATTTTGAATTTAAGCGAAACATTCGTGTGTTACAGGATTCGGTTATCCTCGAAGCAGCAGAAAATCACCCCAGGGGCGTGGAGTTCGTGGGGATAAAACCACGGAAACCCAAATAGCGTTTTAAAAAAATCTAATAGAAGTGGAGTCCGTAGCTGTGAAGGGCACGTTGCGGGAAAGTGAACATGATCGAGGGGAAAGTTTGACGGTGACAGCGTGCCGAATGGCATGAAGGGAATGGGGCTGCGAGGGGCGACGGTGAAATGGAAGCATGAAATGAAGCGAGCGAAAGCGAAATACCTACCTACTGGGTGAACGACGGAAAATAAAAGTAGAGTGGGATCTCATGGGAACCAAGGGAACAGGAAAAGGGGAGAGGGTAAGGTGTGGTTCCGTTGGTGAGACGTGGGATGGCTGTGCGGGTGACTGAGGGACTGAAAGAAGTAACCCCGAGGCTTCCGCTCGCGGCGTGACGAAAACTTTTTATTATTCGATTACAACTTTGATCAGCCCTTTCCAAGTCCCAAAAGACAACGGAGAGGTAAAAAAATGAGAGAGAAGAGAGTGTGATAATTTTTAGGCAGCGCGGGAAAGAGATTAGGTGATATGCTGAGAATGTCTCGCGAAATAACTTGAAAATTGGAGAGGTGAGGAACATTTTTATAAAAAACGTAGAATTTTGAAAGTTATAAAAAATTTTTAAGCCGAAAAAGGTTAAATAAGTAATTCTAGTGCATTAAAAATTGCCATAATTATGAGAGGGTGCCGGGTGAAAACATGGGATCGTGGGGAGGTGTCATGAAAAAAATCCGGCCAGTAGAAATTAAAATAGGCTAAAAGGCATTCTTAGGGATGATGAAGGAGATAAGGAAATTGGTATGATGCAAGGAGAAACAAGAGATAAATTGTTCAACGAAATCTGTGATACCAAGTGACTCGGCTACAGAAGAATATGGAATACATTGAGATATGCCAAACCATTTCAAATGACTGAAAAGAACGTATCGCTCAGTACCCCAATAAAGTTTCCTATAAAGGCATGTTATGCTTTGAAATTTAACCATTACCATGATTTAAAGAGTAAATATGTACAACAGTTGCCATAAACTCTCAGTAAGTGTATTCAAAATATAAAATACAAACTTTTAACATTTGCCATTTTACCATTTTTAATTTTACATACCATTCACTCAGTTCCCTTTTGAAGATATTAACGATAAAAAGAGCCTCATCTTAGTTTTTTGCTCAAGAAGCCTCAAAATTAGTTTTTTTTATGTTTACTCTCTTTTATTAATTCAAAAATTGAACAAAACCTCGGCCACTTGGAGTAAAAATATTTATTATAAACAATTAGTACATATTCTACTTTCTTTCTTTGTTGATATTATGCATATTTTTCTTCAAAATTGATTACCTAAAACTAATACTGTGAATAAATGCGCCAATTAAAAGAAATGAATTAAAACAAGAAAAAAATTTCTAATAGAAAAAAAATTAACAAAAATACCGGCCACGATAGAGACCAGGAAACGAAAATAAATAAATATTTGTTTTTAAATGGGAAAAAACGTTACTTATAAATACAAGATATTATTCTCCCGCTGATAAACGGATTCCCCTAATAATTTAAGCCGAAATACGAAAAATTATCCACATTATCTACCGTTGTTGGCTCCCTGCCTCAGCTCATCGTTCCGCCCGCGCAACACTTCGGGATCGTACTCCGACCCATTATTGCGAGTAGGAGATGCATAAGGAACAAAAAAGGTATGCGATCCCTCTCGCCCTCCTCCTCAAACCTAAACGGAGAGAGCGACCGCCACACCCCGCCCCACATCCCTCACCGCTCCCGCTTCCAATACCCAAGTCGAAGGACTTGAAATGTGGCCGGGCGCCACGGAAAAGTAGTCTAGGGGCGGGGGGAGTGTGGTGTGTGCAGAGGGCGGGAATGGGGTGGCGTAAGGAGCGGGAGGTGTGGAGGCACGTGAGATGGCTCGCGTGGATGGATTGGAAGAGAAGGAGGGATGTATGGAGGAAAAAGAGAGAGAGGGGGGAAGAGAAGAGGCTGTTGCTGTTCTGCGAAAAAGGAGCTTCGACGTTTTATGACTTCATCGGAGGCTCAGACAAAATATGCTCACGACAGTGGATGTCTGCATCTCGAAAAATTCTCTCGCTGCCTTCGTCCCCCTTCCCCTCCCTCTGTCAGGTAATGGCTCCCAGCCGAAGAGCTAAGAGGCGAAAAAGCTCTCTAGAAAATAATGTGGCGCGTCGCAGTTCTCTCTCTCCCTCTCTCTCGTTCTCTCCTTCTACAGTCAGTCCCGTTGGGGATGCGGAGAACGTGAAAAATGTGTGCGCGCTTAAGAACCGGGCTCGAAGCGCTGCGAAAAACTTTAATGACAGGGAAATAAAAAAAAATGAAAATAATTGAATGTAAAATAGAAATGGATTACTGTGGGAGTCCCGTTTTTATAAGGTGGGTAGGCAGGGAAGGTATTTGCGTTGGGGCGAATGGGAGTGAAAAGAGCGCACACTTGAGGTTCACGCTTTTTAAGATTACGGTCGATTGCGTAGTACCCAAGATCGCTGCTGCGCCTCAAGCTCCGAGTATAAACGACAACATGGAGGGTAGGAATTGAATATGAAAATTATAATTTTTTGTTAAAATTATGAACACATTTCAACCAGTTTTAAAGAAAAGTAAAAAATGGAAGAGTTACGTCGGTAATATGCGTCTTAAGGCTTTTAAATGCAATAAGACGAGAAACTAAGAGAAGGTACCTACGCACATATGGTTGTGGATAATCGAGATTTATTACTTAGAAAAAAATGAAAACATACATTCCCAGATTTATAACTTGAACGTATTGTTACTCTACTAGATGAATCTGCGTCCATATTTCACTCAAGTAATTATTGAATATTCTCGGGATAATATACTATACTCCTGCGATCTTCTATAATCAGCGTAATTAGCGCATCTGCGTAATTAGCGCAAAAGTCTGAATTACAGTTATTTTTCAATCCATCTCCTACCTATATCCGTAAACAAATTGGTGCACGACCCCAGCTTACGTTAACTAAATTTTTAATAATGGCAGTGCGTCAGCGACTCAAAAACAAGAAATGGAACATTTTACGCTGGTTACAATTTTATATTGGAAAAAAGGAGCTTTGAATAAAGATGGAAATATTGATTACTTTATCCTCAAACTTTACATGTACTTTTTCAACTGGAGACTTTTATGTATCGCATTTATAAATATTATTTTGAGAATAAGATGATTTTTTATGAGAAGAAAATTGGCTTACCAGCACAGCTCTTTGAATCCAAATTATTTTTCCAAGAACGTCTGAAGTTCTTGCAAACCTGTAACAGATAACAATGAATTATTTAAAAAACTCAATAAATCTTTAAAATTTACAAAAAAAATATTGACTTTTTAACGATTACTGCCTGAACAAACAACATTTGTCAGTTTATAACACCGTAAAAGCAAAACTACTTCATTAAAAAAATCATTTTATCAATGGAAGTCTATCAGTTAAGATAGGTTCTTCATTAACACAGAGACCAAATAATGCTACATTTCAGGCCCCAGCCTAAGTACCGAGACACTATTAACTTCAGACTTGAGAAAACATTCCACCCTTTATTGATTCCTTGTCATTAATTTCCTCGTCTTTTTAATGCTTCTTTACATAATGAAATTATTCTTCCAATATCCTTAGCACTTCTCTCAATTTCCTCTAACATGCTTTCTAAGTGAGCAAAATGTTTTATCTGCTCCATTTTATGCCATCAAAATTTGTCTGAGCTTCCCCATTTCTTGAGATCTCATTACTTTGATTTTTATTTCATTAATTCTCATCTCATATATATCACGCTTGTTCTGTAATACAATCAGCAGTAACTGTAATCCCCTGGTTGTTTGGATGTCTAAAACTTGATCATCCGGAACTATAACTGACTCGATGCACACCTTTTTACACGATGTGATACCTACCCTCAAGTTTTTTCCATGATTCACCTACCCTTTCCTACGCGTTTCCGTTGAAAAGCACGTTTTTCAAGGAAAACCCTGACTTCTCATCCTATTACTGCCCATTCCAATTTTTCATTCCCTAAACTCACCTGTGAAGTCTAAGACATCTATAAATTTGGTATAATATACTAATCCTTCCATTCTGTTAATATAATCTTTAATACGTTCATTTGTTACTCTTAATTTACTCTATCAAACGTCTTCTAGAAAACCGCGAAGGAAATTAAATACCTTCTAGTTCTTCTTCTTGCTTAAATTAAAATAAATTAAATACCTTCTAGTTGCATGAAATCCTTTCTATAAGAACTCTCCTTACTATTATGGCGTAACGTGTACTTCTACACTTTTTAAGCAACATAAATCCTATCCTAAGTAATCCTTTGCCTTTTTTTCCGTCCTTCTTTTAATGACCGTAAGTACTGCCTCTGCCTTGAGCGTAATAATACTTATGGTAATGTTTTCATCACATACGGCTGCTTTTCCTTAGTTTGGGATGGGTATTAGTATCGATTAAATGAGTTCAATTATTCGCAGTAACACTAGAAAATATCCTTTAAAGATACATAATTATGAACCTAAGTGACTAATTGCAATCAATTTAGAAACATGGAAGGTCGCTGTATTACCCAAATTTAGGGTTTTCCGGTGAGGTTTCTGTTACTTACGACATTAAATGAACAATTCACCCAACACACTTGACTAAAAACATATTATGTAACTCACACGGACTTGAAAGAATAAAGCTATCCTGATGGTGCTTGATATCATGCTGTCAGACTACCTCTATAACCGTTCCCTACTTTTCGAATCTAGTGGTATGAGATATCCAGCGGAAGAACTCGCTTTTTAAATGATAAAATGGAGATATTCTAATGAAAGAAATCCTAACCACAATTACTAACTTCCCAGGGTTTAAAACTAATAAAATAAACTCACAGTGATCTCAAATAACACTTCTCATTAAGGGTCTGTGTGCAGATCCATCGTTGGATACCCTTTAAGATCGTTTCTCTGAAAACTGCTTTTCAGAGTTTCTCATTTATTGGAAGCTAGCTAACAGTGTATAGTAACTCAGCACTAGGGTCTACAAATAAGCTCGGTGTCTTCTCACAAAATATTCAGACTCAATCGGATAACTAAAAGCAGAGTGGTATAGTTTCTTGGCTCATAACAGACAAACAATTTTGGGCATTCATTAAAATATGTTCGAAAAATTGGCATGGGTTTTGAGCTAAAAAAAATCTTTTCCTACTCTCATATGTTCTAAAATACTCCAGTCCATAATATTAAGGTTTTGCACTAAGGTCACCGCAGTATTGTCTAGAAATTGGGTTAGCCCCCGGCATTCCCTCCAATTCTTGGTTTAATTGTTCCTAAATAGGTATTGGTGGTTCGTAGGTTGCCTCCATTTCATAAAAAG
Organism: Calopteryx splendens; assembly: GCA_002093875.1. Classification (NCBI taxonomy): domain Eukaryota; kingdom Metazoa; phylum Arthropoda; class Insecta; order Odonata; family Calopterygidae; genus Calopteryx; species Calopteryx splendens. The sequence continues at coordinate 1,529,035 of LYUA01000024.1, forward strand.
AAAAGAAACATGGATAAATCCAATTAATAATAAGGTTATTGTTAAAATCCCAATTTGATTATCTAAACAAGGCCGAAAATAAAGAGCTTTTCACGCCACAAACGATGGCCAGGTATTCTATCAATTGAAGCAACTTAAGCTCTAGTAACAAAAATAATTTGATCTCTACTAGGTACTGCAATCCACGATTGTATTAAGTATATTTTAATGAGACAACAGCATAAAGGTACTGTAGTTAAAGATTTAGTAATGAGGAACAAATTATTTAATAGGTATATTATAGAAGAGGTAGTTCTCACACAGCACTGTACATCAGCCGATTATGTGGTATTAGATAATATACCAAGCAGAAGAGGTCTGGTTAGGATATTGAATAAGTAAACCGGCTAGGGGTACACATATTCTCAGCATCGATGAAGAGAAAGAAACGGAAAGTATTGGCTGGGAAAGTTGAGCAGTTCGTGGTAATGGAAAAAAAGTATAGGAAGAACTTCAGCTTCGAGGACATGCCCATAGAAAGAGAAAGGAGAGAGAAGTCTGAGTGGAGGGAATCACGGAAAACGAAAGAGCAAGGGATATGGGACTGGAGAAGACGACGCACATATATCTGGGATCCGTCAGAAGGGAAATGACTAGGGTGGTATAAAATGTGTATCAGGGCCCTGGGATATTCGATACCTTCCATGAAATTTTGAAACGCCCGGGGAAGATCTCGGGGATATCCTTTCCTCTACGCCTTTCCAACTGCCCCACGTCAATCTCGCCCTCCCTCACTCCCTATTCAGTTCGTATTTTGGTAATAGTGTCACGCACGACTCTCTGCCGATGAATTCATTGAAGTGCCTTATATTGTCCTTTAACTTTTTTGGTCCCATTCAAATGGAGCATTTTCATATGGCTACATTAATACCATATTGTCATCAGGACATATTAAAAACATTTGGGTGCAAATTGAATTATTTTACGCTTCATACTTGCAGGAAAGTACCAAGAAAAAGGTATATTTAAACGAAAGAATGCATGGCACATTGAGTGAGTATACGAAACTATAGAAGTATCACTTAAACGGTATGCTCCAAGAATTCTTTTCCCAACATTCTTTCTACTGAGCAGGCATCTGAAGACGTCCATTGAATTTTAGAAAATCTTATCACTTATTCGCGGGACTAAATATGAAATGGTTTTTATAAATGAGCTTAAACTTCGAGCATTGAGAGAGACCACATTGTTATTCTTCAACCCCATGTACTCCATATGTAGATCTGTACGCCAAAAACACACTTGAAAGAAGAAGCTGATACATTCGCTAAAAAAAACCTCAAATTAAAATCACAGGAATTTTTAAAACTATTTGAAGATCGATTTCAAGCTAATTTTAATTGGATATTAGCTTTGATAATATGTCTCCTCTTTCATCTACTCTTAACCTTTTTCAGGAAGATATTAGGTATCTGTATAAAAAATGATGCATAGAAATTTCGTATGGTACAAAAGGTTTCATCATTGCCTTATTTTTCGTAAATTAGTTTTTATTTTGTAGCCCCCTCTTTAACATTATGTGCGAAAGTTAATACTTTTCATCAAAACATTGAATATTAAAAAGGAAATTTAAATTTTACTACAGCAAATAGATAAACCTCTAAAATAAGCATATGCACTAAATTACAAGAGAGAGATCTTATTTTCCATGGTCAACTTAGTGTCTAATGCTTGGGGACTATCCTTGACCACCTAGATGAGTCTGGTCGTCTAGAGCGCGTAACAAGGGTCCTTGCAACGTGGTGTGTTTGGTTAGTTTCCTCTCAAGCGCGACATGGGTTGGCTGTGAGCGAGGAGAAAACTACACCAAGGGAAAAACTGAAATCCCTATTACCCTTAAGTACCTTACTGCTTTAATGCTTTTTCACAGGTAATTACACCAAATAAATAAAGGCCAACACCACCGTTTGAATGGAACTCACTGAATTGACAATAGATACTTATGAAACTTACATTCAGTTGATTGTCAGATTATATATGAGGAGACATATTGTAAGTATGAGGTAAATTCTTCAACTCTGGTGGATTTTTATCGAACAAAAATGAATAAATACAGCTTTAATAAACATTAATTCATGTTTTAGCATGAATAAATTTCGCTAACAGACAACATGGTACTTGTATATGCGAGTCACTTAAATGTTCTGTATTTATTCGTAACAGGAAAGATATTGTGAAAGCAACAGAGTAAAAGAACATTTTAATTGATTGAATGCTTGAAGTTTTTTTTATGGAAAACTACAACGAATAAACCAAGTAAATAGTATACATAAAAATGTTACTAAAAATTTCTGAGAACGATTCCAAATTTTAGGTGGCCAAAATTTTCGCGTCGTAACTTTAACTTGGATTCATTTCGTGTGGAAAAATCAAGCGGGCGTGTCCTTCTTATGAATGTAGCAAGAATACAATTGCCTGCTCGTGCTGCGCCGCACCTTTTCATTTTTCTCATCCAGTCCAATTTCGGTGTACCTTAACTTGCCATTCCACTCCACTTCTTCACTCCATAGATTCTATTACTCTCGCCCAACATTCAATCTTCCACCCACTTCTCAAATTTTCCCATTATTATTTCCCTAATTTTTATGCACCCGCAGGCGAGATCCTAGATGAAGTTTTTCTTTTGACACTCAGCAGGTAATGCAGCTTGACAAATGATTTTTGAGTTTTTTTATTTTGCACTGATGAAAGATTGGGAACTGAAGTAATAAAATGGTTTACTTAATCCAAGAGGTGGTTTGGTTAAGTATCCAATCCAACGTAAGATGAGACTCAAATACTAACGCTTTCCTTTAAAGCCGAGGGTGGGAATGCCAAAATGTTACCCTAAGCGATAAATTCCAAGAGCATAAGTTTTGACACTATTTGGATACTAAGAAGACTATTTGTTTCGACCAGGAATGATATATTGGATATTTAAACTTTTATTCAGGTGAGCTATCCATTTAGTGATTGGATTGGGAGTTCAAATGTCCTCGAATCTGTGCATTATCTTTTTCATTTGCTTGAACGTTTTGAAAATTTTTCGGCATATCCTCTCATTATTTAAATTGATTTATTTACATTAATTTACACATTTAGTCACACTACGAATGAAAAGAAGAAGAGGAAAATGATTTTGTCGATTACTCTGTGTAGATAACGCAATTTTAATTCGCGTACCGATACGAATTCTCTCTCAAATCAAAAAATCAAATAAAGAAAAAAAACTAGTTGACATTAAGGGCATCACAGCACATTTTCATCAAGCGTACTCCTTCTGGAGTAACATTGCATTCGACTGATCATGAATGTGCGCGACCTACCAGACACAAAGAATATAATCATGATTACTGTCGAGGAGTGAGGCATTGAGAGAGAGAGAGAGAAAGAAATAAAGAGAGGGTTGGAGTAAAAGAGGTGGAGGTCCTTTCTAATCCAATAGTCTCTCTTCGCCACTGAATATTTTGATGTGGAAGGGAGGCAACGGAGAGATAGAGAAGGAGATAAAAAATATAATTTTGTAGGGAGCGGAGGAGACGGTGAGGGAGGTGGAAAAAAATATATTAAACGGAGCTCACGGGCCGTGAAAAGGGTGAAGGACTCGAGGGTTGGGTAGGAGAGGGAGGGGAGGGTGAGAAAAATAGAGGGGTACTTGGTCGTCCTTGAATGGCGGGACCGATTTTCCAAAGAGCCCCGCGAAGAGGGAGATGAGAAGGTTGTGAAAAGGGCGCGTGCAGAGATGGGAGCGCTAACGGGGGTGGGGTGGGGGAGACGGGGGATGGTGAGTCGCGGCGTGAGTGTGCGGATTGGGAGGGCGGGGAGACGGTCCAACGGGATGGAAGGATGGACAAAAGAGAGGAATTTAACGCTAATTGCGAAGTACAGATTATTCTCGTCCTAAGCATAATGGGACTCGAGTTAATGCTCGGCGGAGCACCAGCGAGAATGAGTCTCCGTTCTTTCCAAGCAACAGCTGCCTCGCTAAGCTCATCACAGTTAACTAGCTAAATGCCTCTTCGATACCTCTACACGTACACTCGGGACAAAATGGGAAAGTGAATCGCAGCGTCAACTCGCAACATAGCTAGGCTTCTCCCGGTTCTTGAATTCGGTGTTTAGCCTTTAATTTCACGGGACCCTCCTGAGTTTCCGGCTACCAAAGTTTGATGATAAATATTTGCATTGCAGCATTGTCCAATGAGGACACTCCATATCCACGACGTGGAACGAGAATGAGGGAGGGTAAGTGGCAATAAAGAACCCACTTCTGTTCATTCTCTGAACCCCGATGACTACCACAAGTCTGATGTTTCTGCCCATCATCAAAAATGTCTGCACAAATAGAAACACATTTTAAAACATTCGATGAATGAGAAAGGAATGACTATGCCTCCCCTTTATAAACCTAGGTAATTATAGCAAATTTTGTTTAAATATTAAGCCTTAAAAAACTATAAATTACTCAAAACTGCACATAACATTCACAATTTCTGTGTATACGAACGCTGCAATTAATTTAATTTGAAGAATTTAATCCGATTAAACCTTTTCAGAATGTGGATGGGTGGTCATTCATTCTTAAAACGGAATGGCTCAAGGGTTAACTTAGAAGAAGTCGTAATATTTCCAGACTTGTAGAATAACTCCTCCTTTCAAAGAGTAACTACAGACCTACATAAAATTAAATATTTTTCACAAGCATCATTAGACTGGAATGATAGTAATGTGTACCGTGCGTAGCCTCAAGTATTAATTCCGAGCCACCACGCCCACACCAGCATTGGTACACCATGTGTCGTCATATCGTGCGCTCGAGTACACTTATAACACAGATGCTTGAGACTGATTGGGTAATTTTAACAAGGAATAGTTGGATAATTACGTAGTTAATATAAGGTTAAAGAAAGATGGGAAATGTTGCATAGACCTGATTGCAGGGGTACAACAACAGTTCCCTCAATGCAAATCATCAACATAGTTTTTATGAAACATTTTTTGGACCAGAATACAAATGATAAGGCATATATTCTGATGATAAAAACACTGAAAATGGATTGGAATTCTCAGGGATACCCTATCTAATTCCTGGACTACTGTGTTTTGCGGATAATATTCATTTATTTTTAGTACATCCAAAAAAGCCCAAAATGATAACCGCTCTCATTAATTTAGGGAAAAAATAACTTTCTACAACGCTTGAAAGCGTGTTGATCTTTCATGATCCATAAAGTGTCCTCTGAGTGCTTTAATAAATAGCCAGGTAATTTGACACAAAGATATGATTACATTTTAACTCTAAAATGGTTATATTTGTTGAAACATATTTTCCATTCCAGGAACCAAATACTTCTAGGATATCTCGTTTTAAATTAAGTGCGCGCAAATAGAAAGTAAATATCCCACCGACAATTTTCAGGGGTCAGAAATGAGCTCCTTCCGCAGCCTTACACTTCCCAATGGCGAGTAATTCATCCAATTCAAGTTTCCCAGGAGCGCTTCGCGTTCCTCTCCACGTTCAAACAACTCGACCATTTCCATTTCGTTCTTTATGCTCCACATGCCTCTCACCCTTTGCGAAATATTCTCTCAACTACTCTCTACCGAAGCCGACGCCTCCTCCTATACAATCTTTTCATGCGATAACTGAAATACGTTAGGTTACTCAAAGAGAGTAGTAGCACAGACTTCCACTAGACACTCAAAAATCTTCTCTGATTGATTCAATAATCCCTCCAATTCGATGCGAGGAACTTCCATACAAGGAGTCCACTGTTTAATGCTAGTCTTTTTTTCATTTTTAAATGCTATCCTGAGAGCATGACTTGCTAGCGAATAATCTGAAGTCAATGGAGAAATTTAACAAAGGTGAAATGCAACAGCATTAGTGACCGATACATATGCCGTATTTTCTATATCGTATTTGCGAAAACATCTCTTAGGTGTTGATTCAAAACTCCTGTGTAATCTTTTTTTACTTACTGGATATAAATGAGTTTTCGAGTGACACGTAATTATCCACGGCAGAACATTGTTTTGACGCCACATTATAAATGGGAATCAGCTCCAAGCAGAAGACAGAAGCCTGAAATGCAAAAACAATGTTCAGGACAGGGAATTTAAGAAATATTATTTGAGAAACACAGAAAGGGAGTTCAGATATTTCAGATTTGTGTACAGTGAGCTGGGATTAATTGAGCGGTAGTGACGGCATAATTTACAGGATAGGAGTAGAAAGCCGACGTGAAGTAGTAGTATGAATGAATAGGAAACTGGGGAGTAGTAGTAAATATAGAGAAGGAGGGTGATAAAATTTTAACAAAAGACCAAAAAGGAGACCCGAACAATCTAGTAGTAATCCAGTTTAGTTGCCAACAAGTAGTCACCTGGAACAAGAAGTAGCTTGTTTGTTTTACCAATTAGAAGAAATAATTTGGAACGTGCTCGGAAGGAAACTCAAGCTTTGATGAGAGATTTGAAACTCAGTGTTGAGAGAAATGGTCAAGGGATAGATGGGAGGGAGATAGGGAGGTACGGCTCAGGAATAAGTAATGACCGCTGAGAGAAAGCCACCGAGGTTTTCTAGTAAAAAGTTCAACACTACTTCAAACACCATCACAGGTGTTATATATATGGTGTGATATATATGGAAACTAGGAACATGATAGGTGCCAGTAAGATTACATAATGGCTAAGTATAGGAGTAGCGTCATCAGCAAAATTGAGCGCACGACATATGAGGGTAGGAGAATTGTCAGGATGTAGAAACACAAACACAACAATTTTCATCCAAATTTCGAAAAATAATAACAGGATATTGTGTGAGGAACATAATATCTAATATTTAATTTCACTTGGAGAATAGTTAACAGTGATAATCATCGTCAGAATGTCAAAATGGCTGTAATACCGCGGATATTGGTGAAAGTACTTTGGATATGATAACATCGTTAATAATACTACCGTATGCGTACAGGAATTACAGGATAGTTAGGGTTTGCATGCGAACGGTGGTGTACTTGGATAGCATGCTAATCATAAAGAGTTAAAAAAAATCTAAAAATCTACACGATGCCCCGCAAGACGCCGCTAGGGCGAGTGGCAGGGAGGGAGGGTGTTTTTCCACTAGCCATTCCGGCTTGTATATCTTGTTAGCTTTTCTCGTCCCAGCTAATTATTAGGTTGCCTCGATCCAGATTTAGATTTTTCAGCCATCATTTTAAGTTGCCTCGTTCCAGAATATATTTATTTTTCGTCATTTACGGGGATTGAACCCGCGACCTTGAGAACTACAGGCGAGCATGATACCCCTAGGCCAAGGGTTTCATTTGTATATTGGTTATAATTGTATGAAATAATAGTGTGCAGTATTTGTTTTGCATGTGTTCCTCCTTGTAGTACGTATAAAAATTAGTTGCGCGTTACCCTTGATGTGTAATACATGCATGTAACTCTTGTGGTGTTGGTAATTATTGTTGCATGTGACTCTTTTAACTGTGCATGAGCCCCTTTCAGGAATATTTCATTCATTTAGTGCATGTCTGGAGTGAACTCACCCCTGCCACACACTCCAGTGGTGGCTTGCAGGGTATTATGTAGATGGAGATGAAAAATGTCCATGGGTATTCGTGAATTTCGAGAAGGCATTTGTTGGAGTTGGGCATGTGTTCAAAACTGTTGAGAGCATTACGAAGTGGACTGGAGTGATAGGTGAGTATTTGGAAACCAGTAGATGAGTCACTCGGTGCTAGTACGAGTAGCAAAGAGAGGTTTGAGACTGGACAATTATAGGTAAGGGTAAAGAAATCATTGTTGTTCGTAATCACTCGTGATTTTTAACCTTTAGCTGAGTAAAGCTAAGGGTGACACGGGGAAGACGAATTGGGAAAAAGAGTGTGCGATTAATGCATTTAGTCAGATTTACAGATAATAAAATAATACGAATTTAGAACCTCGTACTTCAGGACCAGTGCATGAAGTTGGCATGTGAAGAAGCTCAACCTCTAAAAAACCAGAGTTATGGCAATTTAAAGAAGCAAGAAAGCTACATTGACCATTAAAGCAGAATTTAAAAAAAACATATGCAGCTGGAGCATTTCACGTATTAAGTACAATTTTATGGTAAATGGGCGTAATTCTCGGAAATTGGTGGAAGATTTCCCTGGAAAAAGGAGCATCTTCAAGGAGAAGGAATGGATGGCAGGTAGGCTAAGTAAAGCCGTAAGGAACAGATAACTAAAGACTTCTAGTATGGAGCGCATGCCGGTACGGATCCGAAACCTGGTCGGAGATCAGAAGCTTATGAGATCCTGTGTGAAAAAGGAACGTAGAAAACAATTCAGTGAGAGCAGAAGACTAAAGAAAAATGTTTTAAATGCAATGGGAGAAGAGACAACGTTGTTCGGTGAAATTCTAAGAAAGCAGAAAAAGTGGGAGAAGACATTGAGAGGTAGTCATAAGTATGTTAAAGGCCAATATAGAAGGGAGAATATGAGGATTTTCGGATAACGTAGGGCCAGGTAGTGCGTATGTAGAAATGAATATGGCAATAATCGGTCAAGCAACGAGGTACGTAAGAAGTAGTTGCCAGGGATCGTGCAAAACCTATCATAAACGGATATAGTACCAAAAGTGAAGAATTTGGCTTTAATCCTGGTAATTGAAATAAACACAATAATAGTTGTATTGCAAATTACCGAGATTCATCATGCGAGAATTAGTGTCAGTGAAAATATCTCTGTTACCATGGGGTAGCGTGGAAGAAAAACGTGTTCATCGTCTCGAAGACTCTCTGCTTTCGTCTCCAAAGTGAAGAATATACACATGCACTTAATCCTGAATACGATGAATGACTTGAATTTCGAATAATCGGTGCTGCTGTGCTACCCGCAGGTAAACCTTGTTCGTTTAATTCGTCGTAATACCATGATATTCTTTTTGTTTTTTTCTTAGAAAAACATGAAGAAAAATATTTCAAAGAATGATTAAATGAGACAAAACACTTTGTAATTCCACATTAATTAATTAATAATTCCACATTAATGTGGAATTACAAAGTGTTTTGTCTCATTTAATCATGAAGCAGTT
>LYUA01000024.1:1578794-1596993 GCA_002093875.1 Calopteryx splendens
GGCGGGTTCCGCATCGCAGTGCATCATGGAAGCGTTGGACAGAGCGGTATGACGAATGGGCGCGATGGGTCAGCTTGCATACGGATTTTGCCCCATGCAATCACTACTGGCCCCGCTCGCTTCGAGTGCTTGACGTCGCGACATCCGGTACGTTTTGATCCTAAGAAGAAGACGCATTTACGACGTGGAGATATTTCTATTATTACATACGGAAGGGTATATCAGAGACTGTCCGCCATTTGGAAGGGAATGTCCCGCGTCATCTCTGAGACTGCAAACTCTTAAGTGATGCGAAATCGGATATGCAGGCGGATGGAAACTCGAGTGACGCAAGACGAAACCCAGTGTTGAACAATGAATCTCTTTGAGACAAAAGTAAAGCTTTTTAAGGGGCGATTGCTGGAAAAATGGGTGCTCTTTATCTTTTATAATCTAATGCTCTTCTTGGAGGCAGTTGAATTCGAGCTCATGCTCTGATGCCATTGTACTGATACAAAACATAAAACGAAGAAGCAAAGAAATACCATAACAACGTGATAAGAGTAATTCAATGTTCACTAATTTCATATTGCAAGAGTCTGAATCTAATAAAAAAATATAAAGAAACCATTCAGAGTATCCCTCGATTTCGTGTTGAAATTCATCGTTAATTTTAACCATAAAAACATTTTTCATTTGAAATGCCAAAATAAATAAGTTCCAACGGTCGATTTAATTAATTACTGGTACTTTTAGAATCAAAATATTTTCTTTGTGAGCATTCTTTCATTAAAAGAAATACAAAGCTAGAATACATTTAGATAACAAATAAATTATACTATCATGATTTACTTATAGGAATAAACTCCCGTTGAGGAAATAAAACTCTAGCAATATTCCACTCCAAGGAACCTGATGTAATTACCCACATTAAAATTAAGTTGCTTTAGAACGATAAACACAATCCATTATCTAGTAGACATTTCTCTCATACACAGTGTAGTTCACCAACAATATGTTCATTCTTGGAAATGACACCCGTTATTCATGAAACAACTTTCAGTATCTACACCTTAAAGTCCTCAATAGTTGCTGCCGATAAGGCTTATAATAGTAATAAACATAACCGGAGATAATATTTACGTTTTGCGCTATTGTTAGTACCTGTAGACTCGAAGTTCCAGAGTTCAGGTTTAATTAAAAAAACCTAACTAACATCCCCTCTACTAGAAAGACAATTATCTGTAAAAGCAATTTTTTGGAATCTCCAGACGTTAACGCTTCAAAGATATGACAGTAGTGCTTTATAATATGGACAACTCACCGAGTAAAAAGCGTAGCGACCGCTTTGCAAACAGCATTTTAAAAAAAGGCAAAACTTTCCCGTACAATTCCCTCTGATGTTGATTTAATTCGGCAGGTCGAATCCAAAATTTTCTACCAAAATATTTCGGAAAATTAACACAAATTCATGCGTTTGATAACATCAAAGGCTTTACTTTCATCGATATTCTTCAAAAGAAATAAATGAGCGTTGCTTTATATCAGGATTCTACACGTAAAAAAGGATCAGCAATGAATCAAATACGAAAAGAATGTTTTTAGGATACACATTTTTCAAGCTCAAACTAAGATATCCCGAAACTGATTCAGGAAATCCCCAAGAGATAAATGCAGAAAAAAATTTCAAAATGAAAACATGCACATCGTGAAAATTTTAAATAAATTTTAATGGATGGCTCACTTGGTGAACGCTGGAAGCATGGAAATTTAAAGAGGACAATGTGAGGAATTTCAAGCAGAATTAGAGGTTTGAAAAGTCTCCTAGCTAGGTTATGCAAACATACGATCCACTACGTCAACACGAATTTCACATAACTTACATCAAGAATTTCCCCTGCAGGTACTAGTTTCCAGTATAGAACAATTTTATCAACTATACGAGCGTGCTAATACTAGAAGTTTCTCTCGATGACATCCATGATATTCGAAATAATTCTTTTTACTTACGTGAACTTCTTCAAATGAGCGCTTGATACATCCGATTCTAATACTTTCCTCGATGAGGTTTCTCCAAGGGCTACATGATCATGCCATGCATTTCCCCCTGCCACGCACACATCCCCCTGCAATGCACCCAAGTGTTGGCTTGCAGGGTATAATGTAGATCATCGTCTGTGAATGTTATAATATTTAAAATAAGAATGTACCTCTCATATTTATTTTTATTTTACCATGAAGTTATTCCATAGCAGCGGAAAATTAATACAACGCTGGGATACGATCTTAGCCTGGAAACCTACTATTTTTCCGGTGCACGAGGTGTGTCCGGAAAGAAACCGAATTTTTTTTGTATGCATTTCACAGGCTAATTAGAACTTTCTCCTTCAAGGTACTCCCATCCACTATCGATACATCGCTGCCAAAGTATTATCCACTCTTTAAATGGTCTTGAGTCTCCCCTAGTGTCTGATTTCGGCTAATTTTGGGTTGGTTTCGCTGAGGGAAATAGGAAGATTCTTCAGGGGCTAGATCTGGGGAATAGGGAGGCAAGAGACACCCGTCTGATGCTTCGGCTTGAGCGGTGCACTGTTATTTAACCACACCTCCTAGGTCTTTCTTTGCATTAGCTCTTTCAAGTCCTTCATTACTTCCCAGTAATACGCTGCATTGATGATCCAACCTCGTTTTGAACCCCAGTCTGATTTGAACGACTCGCGAGATGTGTTTCGGCGACGATTTTCCCACTCACTGTGATTACTGCTCTTTTGATTTCGAATCATAACCAAACTACCATGTTTCATTACCTATCACAAATGTCATTAGAAAATTTCAATCAGCAATCTAACGATAAAGAAATCCTAACTCTAAAACGGGTACCTTCCTCCTATCAGTCAGTAGAACCGGCACACATTTTGAGGCAACACAGTTAATCTTTAGTTTTTCACTTCAGATCACGAGACATGGTCTTTTGAAGATACATACTTCTTCATAAAAATAAAGGACAATTAGAGGACAATTTTGAAGTTACACAGCATACCCTTTGCCAACGTGGAATTCGTCCATCGACGAGCAAGGCCATCAAGATTAGGGATCGTCATTGACGGACGCTTATTGTGATTTTAAATGTTGGAACTACTGATGACACTGCGTAATAATAAAAAAATGTCATTAAAAATTTCCGTTGAAAATTCTCCGTAATTAAAAACGGAGTTCCATGCGGGAAAGTTTCTCTTCGATACATTTCATTGTTTAGATCACTGAAAGTCGCCAACAAAAAAAACTCGCCAAAGGTACTAAACATATGTTCACCCAAGCGCATGTAGCTCGATGAGTAATTGTTATGGGTTAATGAGACCATTGCAATTATAAAGCCTAGATTCGCTGCTGCTAAAGCTTAAATCGATAATATGCTGTGCCGGTTCATTAGTGCGCTATTTAAAAAGTTCGGTTGCTTATTGGACAGGTTCCGTACGTTTCGAAATCGCTGCGATACTGGTCAAACGATTTTTTTTCTTTGATCACAAATTAAATTTATTTATAATTATTTGTTTCGGTGGTTTGATTTTAAATGGAAACGTTTAAACATGCCTATTTTCATCAAGGTGATCGTGGAAAGATAAGATATTTTACCTTCAGTTACAACTCGTTTTTACTGAAAACTATTTGTTTTAAACTCCAGCTTCATTACCTACGTGGCAATGGAGTTAACTGCTAGCTCAAAGTTAGCGTAATTAACGTCACGTATCCAGTGCGAGTGACTCGATGACTCTTTGCACATAATTGTATTTTACGTGGTGTATTTTTCACTACATGTAATGACAACAGTAGTCACACAATAAAATTACCCAACAAAAAAGTCCGCCTGCACAAGAGCTTTCATGAATGACGAAAAAACAGTTTAGTTTACAGGACACAAAAATTACTCTTTTTGGGGTGATTTTAGTTGCCAGTATACCGTACGATGACACAAAATTGAATAATCCAGAGGAAGAGACAATGCTGATAATGCCCGTGTTATTTAATAGACCGAGAAAATTAACGCAAAACGGCATGAGGTAATAGTTTACATTTTCGGTTTTTGACTGCATTGGTGGTCAGTACACAAAGGTTATGCACGCGTTTCAGGATGATTCAAGTTTGAATTACCTGAAGGTACTTACTTTAACAAAAAGGAAGCAGTCGTCTGACCAACATAGCTGGAGCCCGAAAGTGGAAGCTGATACAGTAGACTGGTACTTCATGTAACACCATGATGTACACTAGTACATATTATCTATCGAGATATTAATCGATCAGCGGCCACTTTTCTTTATAGTGATAGTATGGGTTCCGCAATTTTCCGAGCTCAAGGATCTTGTAAAATCAGCAGATGAAATGTACTTTTTAGGCTTCCATCAAGAGAAAATATTGAGAAAACAAGAACGTAAATTTTTATTATTTACATCACTATGGTGCGAGTGTATCAGTAACTTCACTCTGACTTCATCATTCAAGTACCACCGAATATAAGGCTGACTTAGCAACAACATACTCTTCAATTCTCCGAAATGAATGCCAAAAGAAATGTATCCCAGGCCACAAGGATTGTAATACAAATAAAATATACTCCGACACCTCGTCGAAAAGCAAAATATCTCAATATAGTTATTACGTTTATTGCGATTGACCCATACCCGCAAGGCAGGAGGCAATAAAAAAATCGGCAGATGCTAATGGTATTTCGTATCAAATCACTTGAGAGAGTTAAGAGAATTTGAGGAAATGTGCCTCACGATTACATCGTAATGATTGCCACATTGACCACAGAATCTGTATCGTCCGTCACAACCTAACTACACAACTAGACTATCACATCAATATACGCGTTCACAATCATGAGATAATAACGGACTAAATTAAGGCTCGCACCAGGTCATTATATTCATTCACAAGCGTCGACTCCTGGGAAAGTGCGCTAAATTGTTGGTTGCATGGAATTGATGGAACAAATGAGAGGAGGGGGCACGAGGGATGCAAGAAGGCAAAAGCGGCGGAAATAGTTGGAAAGGGAGCGGAGAAACAGGGGGGAGGGGTGGTTGAAACGGGAGAGGGGGACGGAAGAATGCTTACGGGAGAGAAGAGTGCGACACGTGGCATCCCTGGGGCCGCATCCATCTCCGTGGACGCGCTCTACCCCCCTCTGCCACCCCCGAGCCGCACCCCCTCCCTCCGGGAGGGAACCCTCCCCGTCCCTCGACCCTCAATCGGACCCTCCTCTCTTCCTCCGCTCCGGGGCTTCCCCTTCTCCGCCAGGATCCCTTACTGCCGCATCTGCATGCACCAACCCTTTTTTCCCTTCCGGGGATACGGGACCCGCCATTCTTCAAGGAGTCTGCTTTTACCTCCCTCCCAATTCCTCCACGCCTCTCGCGCCTCCCCCTCCCGGTGGAATTCCTAATCAATCTTAGGCGGCGGAGAAGAGAGGCCCTTCGCTCTGGGGAAGACGCCGAATTTAAGAGAGAAGCGTTTAAGAGGAGAGGACGGAAGGGGGGAAAAGGTGAGTAGACGGGATTGGAGCATTTATGAGTACCTATCGCATCCAATGGCGAGGGTCCTAGTTAGATTCTCCGCGATTGCGGAGCTACCTTGTTATTCCGTTCCCTAACGAGAAGCCTCGCGTGGAGAGAACATGGATGGTATAGTCTTATGGAAAGAGCGATCGGCTGCTGACCAGATTATCCCTGATTTCGATTCCATGTGACTTTACACACCCACCAAGATTTACCCAATCTTTCTTTCTTCGGGCGCCAGATCTTACTGGGAAACCGCAAGTAGTACAAAGAGCGGAACTGCCCTCCTACCCCAAATCATCAATTTAAATACCGTCGGGCTTAGTTGAGTTCGGCCCTCATTTATCAAAACAACCTTCGGGTTGCTTACTATAAATTGGCACAGAGAACTTCACGTGCAGTATTCCATTCGTCGGATGGACGTTACACCTTAGACCCCTTGGCCTACTTCGCTATGACTACGTTCGTGGAGGAAGCAAATATTAGATTAGGAAAACAACTTTTGTAGCTGGAACCCTCTACAACGCAATATTGACGAACGTCGACAGAGTCTATGCGACTGGATTTTAGTCGCATGTTATTGCATGTGAATTGAGTTCGTAAGTTGCATGACACAATTAAGTTTTCATTTGAATACGTTTCTACGAAATACTTTCATTTTTCTTCTCACACATTTCGTTATTAGTGTGAAACCAAGGGATCCATTCCATCAAATTTGATCATAAAACACAGTTTCATTTTAATATTCCAATTTAAAATATGTCACCTTACTAAGCAAAACCTGTTTGTTCTTCCCAAACTACACGCCCCAAGTCGCCTTTCAGGAAATACCTATGTTGAGCGATGCACATATTCATGCACTCCCCAAAACACTTACGTATTTTCTACAAATTAAACTCTGTTCCCCAAAGGCTAAAATAAATCGTCGGTCGTCTTCCTTAATAAACACAACAACAGCTACAAAACGATTATGGTGGGGATTGCGGAAGGGCTGGCGATGGAAATCACGGTCAAATGGCGATTTACGTGAGGGTGGGGGGGGCAGAGTAATAGGTATCCAGAGCTGGGGAGGGCAAGCATGGAGATGGGGGGTAGTGAATCGGAAAACTTAATGCACGAGGCCACCGCGGAGGAAAGGTGAGGTTGCTGCAATTAGGCTATGGGTTGCGTTATCTTTGGCGTACATTAACTGGCGCGTGAAAGATAGGCCTGGTTTGGGTGTTCTAAGGGAGGGAACGAGACGGAAAAGAGAGGTGAATTAAGATACTTACCGATAAGGGGTAGAAAGTTCATGCTCGTGTCCGCAAATTCTTTGATTGCAGGGTGAAATTAGTTCTTGACGAGGATTACCACAAAAAAGCCTTTCCTTCCCGCACAAATTCAGTGTGCCTTTCGTGCAAAGAAATCCATCAGGACACCTTACACTGAATATTTAAAGAGATACTTTAACGGTTCAGGAGTTTTAAATGTACTGGTTTTGAAACTTAAGTGTTTCAAATAGAAGGGGGAAGTTTGTTTTCAGGAACTGATTATTTGGTGCGTCAAAAGAGACCGCAATTCAAATTCACGAGTATTCAATTAATTTCACGCCATAAAATGTTAAGATGAAAATATAGCCAATAGGTACGTGGAAGTTTTTTCCGGACAGACATGTGTATAAAAGTGCATACATTTGTTTCATTTTCCCCTTGAAATTATTTTCCTGTAAAATATATGATGATAAATCTCTATAATCGCGAAAGAATACGCGCATGAGCAGGACATAGAACTTCACTGAATTCTATTAAAGTAAACTCTTTCAGTCGCGAAATTTTATTTCCTAAATGAGTACTTCCAGCAGGTAGTTTGCACGTCACCGCAGAGCAACGCATTTCAGCAGAAAATCTGTAGAAAGAGCAAAAGGGCTGCTAATAATCAATATTACAGCTCGAGCACATGTGTGGGTTACAGGGATACCTCGTTTGGTCCACGGACTACAGTGATTAGCTTTCCAACGGTTATTCCCCGCTGTTAATTCCCTATTCCACATATCATTGCATTATTACAAATACGCATTAAACTGGAAGAATTAAAACCTTTTAGATTCTTTAAGAGTGTTAAGCCCTTGGATTTAGGAATTTAGGCCAAAAAAATGTTATCAAATTAAAATAATCACTATAGGTATTAGATTTGAATGCTTGAAGAAAGAAACAGGTTGCTTGGTTTATGCAATAAAACAAAAGGAAAACTCATGCTAAAGCGACTTTACCGACATCACCTGATGTGAAATAATGACTATTTGTTTAATATAAATCTTATCCTGAAGATGCATTCGCGTCCACACGAACTGGGAACTAACTCAACAACGGATTTTTAAATGTTATGGAAAATTTCCATATTAGAAGATGGAACAAATAAATAAGTTGACAGTTTATCATGTGATATTACTATTGAGAGCATGCGCGTTGCCCAATCTCAGCCCGATATTTTTAAATGCACATAATTTATAAACCCGAGAATTTACCCATAAAAATGAAATGATTTGGCAGGAATTAGGATATTAATGAGATAATAAAAACAGACTAAACTTACTGTCACACTGATTTATATATACTTAATGTCCTCAATATTATTAAACATTATCCCAAGAATTATTTTATTATACGAGTCGTATTATTAGTAAAACTACATTTATTATCCTTTGATTAAATGAACATTAATTTTAATCTTGAACTCGTACTACGTATTGTTTCTTCCTACGCATTCAAGATGAAAAAAATGTAGGATTTTAGCAACATAGTGATGATGGTTCAATGAAAAAGATTTATTAGAGTTCGGAATACCTTTTTTCTTCCTTTACAATCCACAAGTCTCATTAAAAGATTTTTACAAGGTAAATCAAATGGAATATCATGCATTTGCTTATAAACACATCGTTCATTTTTCATCTTTGAAATATTGGATTATAAGAAGTATTAACTTCAAAAGTTGTTATATTTTTGAGAATAAAACTTAGGCTTGAATGTTTCCAGGTAACAGATCAATAATTTAATGGCAAGCAGGGATTAATTTCGAAAAAAGGGGTTTCAACTGGAACCTCTAAATATGGTGGCAAGCATTAGAATTAGATGGGACCCTCTAAAGATACATTTGGTGTACCTAATGAAAAATTGACACTTGGTACGCAGAAAATAACATATACAAATCAGCAAAATAAACAAACATTTAAACACAGGATGACTTGGCTATTAAGATCCAGGAAAGGGCGAAAAAAATTATTTTAGCTGCAGCACTAAAAATTAAAAATCTCCATAAATATTATTGCTATAACAGTGCTCAAGGATTTCAATTTACATGAAATATGCACGCTTGATTTAATAATCTACAACTTCATTGGACAAAATTTTGTACCTCCCTAAGCGAAATGATTTACATAATCTTACTACTCTCCTACTGTAGCTGATAAAATACCAGTCTAGGACAGAGTAACATCTATATTACGGAGATGATTGGAAAAAAACACAAATATGGTGCAAGAATAGATATAGCTGATGCATTTTCTATTAAAATTAGGCAGCATTATAAACCTGACCACCAGAGAAGCCTTCATAATGAGAAGTGAAATTAATATGGCATCTTAATTCAGATTATTAACTCAGAGGAATAAGGTCAATGAAATGCTTTATCTATCTCTCTGTGAGACTAGTAAAAAATTGAGAGTCTCCCTTGACTTCATCTCATATTACTATGAGTCTTATGAACTATTATGCCGTTTAACGGGTTTACTTTGACGGTCCCTCACCATCAGCCAGGCATGAATACCATATGTGTTCACATTATCCACCCCTACCATAAATGTTGAGATGGCATTAAGGTAAAGAGGGAATAGAGCTCTACGTTCCTCATAGGCAAGGGATGGAAGGCTAGGAGTAAAGTGAAAGAAGGGATTTGGAAGGTTTTGCTATCATACCGTCAAGGGATACCTTCCCCCCGACCGCCTCAGCAATGCCCGAGGGCCGCTTGGAGCGCTCTCTTGGGGAAAGGCCCTGGGATGGGCTACCTCACCACACAAACGCACACGCAAAGGTTCAACAATCTTCTCTCCCACCTCCAAGCAAGCGCCCCTTCCCACCCTAACCCGGACACTACACCAACAGTCCCCGCTCCCCATCTCGGCCCCTCCCTCCGCTCCCTCTCCAAACACGCTCCTCTACACTTGCCCCGTGCCTAACCCCTCTCTCTCCCTCCATCCCTTTCTCTCTCTCTCCCCCTCCCACTTTCCCTTCCTCTCTCTCCCTCTATCTATGCCTACTCGTCTCCCTATTGTCACTCCATCTCCACAGTGCCCCTCTCCTATAATTCCTATTGTACTTATCAAAGCCTTTATGGCCTTCATTCTAAGCTGCCCAACCTTAACTACTCCCTCCACACGGCTAGACAGATTGACCCACGGGAGCTTACCTCTTTGCATACGCTAAGAATAGCACTCCAAGATCCATTTACATTTTTACTCACACCACGCACGCCCTCTCGGGTTTATTAGAAAAAAAACCCTCTCATTTCGAGAGTTGACGAAGAAACGATTGTCTCCAACTGCACGTAGGTAAATTCCACGGAAAGTAATATATCGGTATGAAATGGATATCAGCAGATTTTTTATTTTTCGTCGGGGAGGTCAAGTAACAACTGGAATGGGATTTTTAATAGGAAAGAGAATTAAGGGACTTAAATAATAGTGTATTAGGCTGCTGATGCTGTGATCGTGTGATATTCGAGGACAAAAATGAATACCTATGTGTATATCGATTACTTGTGGCATATATTTTCATGGCGTTCCTATCACGTCCCATCGGAAAATTTGATACGGGCTACTAATAACTGACCGGAGGTCAAATTTGAGCTCACGTGCTCGATTAAAAAAAAATATTCCAATTCAGCGTTTAATCTTTACCGTTATCATTCTCGGCCCGGGTCCGATGGCGTGGTATCGCTTAACCCTCGTTCACGGGGGTGGGTGAGAGATACGAACTAAGTGGTCGTAGCTCCCGTGTTTAGCTCATCCGCGTACTCGGACATGGCCCCGAGGTCCTGCTGGAAGGGCCTCAGGGGGTGGCAGGAATGTACCCCCATCCCGACCTCCTCTGTGCTCTAGTTCGATGTTTTCCTGGGGTCTGGGAGGGTGAGAGGTGAGTGGGAGGGACCATAAGGGGAACGATAGGCTGGGGGGGTGAGGAGGTCGGGTACTAGTATCCCTGGGGGTGTGTGGATGGGAGTGGGTGGGTTGGTTGGAGGGCTGGAGTGGGTATCTTGCGCTGTTCACTGGCAACGCCTGGCAATGAACGACACGCACGGACCTGTGGGGCAGTTTCGGACGAGTACACCATAATGTCCAAACTGTGCGTTCCTGGGGAAAAGAACGTATGTAGGCATGGAAGCGATTCCGTGATTACCGTCGTAATCGTGTGGCACACTCTTCTACAGTTAAACCTGTTGTTGGTAACCCAAAATGAATATATCACATATTGCATTAAAGTTAAGTATATTTTTTTAAATTAAAGAAACATAATTACAGCTTGGGTTCAAATTCCTACCTTTATAAGTAAATGCACCAAAAATAATACACGTCATTTACAACAGCATTTTCTACAGCCAATCGCTACGAAATAAAAATGAAGAAGTTATCTTAGTAATCTTTGTTTTAATAAGTATTTCAGAGTTGCAATTAATTATATAATTTGATACTACATGGAAATGTTTTATCAGATTACCGTTGGATTACTTTGCGATGAATGTGGTTTTAAATTAATAATATGTCCTCAGTAGTCTACATTACTTAATGCGAAAGAGTATTTCATTAAGTTATATCAGATAATGTACGATAGATTGATAAAGCTGTGAAAATAAAATGGTAAGCATGTTTCATATTAATGGATAATTGCCTAAGATATCTAAGAAAAATGAATTCAGAGTGATTTAGGAAAAAAATATTTTTTTAGAAAAAATATATTTTGAAAATCATCTTAAATCTGTTTTGATAAGCAATATAACATCAGATTTAATGAGGGAAAATCTAATTAGCGTGTAGGAGACAGCTAATGAAGGACCTTATTATAAATGAAATTTCTAATTCGGCACTAACTTTATTCCAGCAATTCATAATTAAGCGGTATGGGCAATTATTCAACAGCTGTAACTTACTAGTCGTTAATTATGAGTGAGCAATATTATATCAATGTTTGTTCATTATGAGTGTTTGCAAACGTTGGATCTCATCTCAAAGCCCTCTTCAGCAAAAATAACCCTTGGAAATGACGTTCTCTTTCATGAAAATGAAATAAAAAATTAATATTAATTTGCAAGTTGGATTTCATCATTATAAATGCAAATATTAAAAAACAATTTTAATTAACGGCAATCCAAATCGATTTGAAATGGGGAGAAATATTCTAAAAGGAAAGGATTCTCGCGAATCAGGTGTCAACCGCTTTTTGATCAGGAAAGAACTTGTAGGTCTATTTCCATTGGAAACAAAACCTAAACGAATTATGCCATAAAAAGGGCCCTTCAGCCATGGAAGGAAGGTCCTCTAATCAAGAATTCCACGACCATTAGCACTTTAACTCCATCACGTTCATGCTGCTTGAGTCCAAATCGCATGTCATTAAGCCACTATAAAACACACACACTCACAATGCAACCAAGTAAGAAAGAGACGCAATTTATTAGCGGCTCGTCATTTGACATTCAAAGGCGTCGAGGAGAAGAGAGTTAAAAAAAACACACGGAAGTTTAAAAAAAAACTCCTCTAGAGGCTATTAAAAGGTCCTTTTACTGCAAAATTTCGCCGTCGTGCGGAGGGGGATGGGGGGACGTCTGGGTGCGAGGAGCAGCCAGCGTTCGAAATGGGAAGCAAAAGAGGTCCCCTTTCAGACAGAGCAGAAAACCGTCTCCACGAAAAAAAGCCCCTCACTCAAAAACTCACCCTTAACTCTCTCTCTATGGGTCGCCCCCATCCGAGAAAAAGGCTCCCTCACTCTCATTTTCACCCTTCCTTAAACCCCGGCCAGTCTCCCGTTCTCCCCCCACGCAAACACCGTCCGCACCGTCACCTCTGCCCGTCCTCTCACTCCCTCCCCATCACCTCCATTTAAAGTTCAACATGAGTGCCGCGTCACACTTAGGTATCGCAGAATCGATTTAAGGATTGATATTGATCAAATTGATCTCGATTGATATCGATGTCTACTTCTCATGCCTCCTAACGATTTCGCTGTAATAATAAATTAATACGCAGGTATTCTAAGAGCGTGAATCTGAAACCTCAAGGTCGTACCTCATTAGGACACAAATTATAGGTTCTACATCTTCCATTTTTATTGAAAGGAGACGTGTGAGCTATTGCCTATGAATGTAAAATAGGTAAATCCTAAAGCCAGTACAAGAAGTTAGGAAAGCTTCTACAAACAAGAAGTTAGGAAAGAAGAGAGCTTGACACCGAGCATCTTCACTTGACATTGAACAGTGCTACGGTATTGACGTTCTTCTCGGTTTCAAGCTCTCTTCTCCTCGTAGATGGTCACCGGGTGACCAAAATAGCGTTATAGGAGCTTTCCTAAGTTCATGTATTGGCTTAAGGATTTACCTATTTTCCATTTTTATGTTACATAAATTTTAAACGTTAAATGCGCACCAAATAAATGTTTCTAAAGGTCTAATTTACCTTTCTTGGTTTTAGAAAACTATTTTAATGTTTTTTTTTATTTTAGGTAACGAATCGAATGCCTAAAGAGTCCGAATAAATTAACACAATCGATAAAAATTCCTTTGTTGGGAATTTAAACTTTTTTGTGAAATCTTAATTACGCATGCACGAAACCGTAAGGAATATAATTTCCCTTCTAACCTAATAATAAACTAACTTCCAGCTTTGTACTTTCGATATATTCTGAAATATTCAAGAACCCGACAGAAATGGCAATTATAAAGCTTTTGTAGGAAAGGTGAATAGATTAATTGCACTTGTGAGTAAAAACCATAACCGTTTATCGATTCTTTTTGTTTACAATGGCCGTTTAATGAACTTGAATGATCTAACGTAATGAAAATTATAATCCTTGATTACATGGAATGAATGATTTTAAGAAATTTCTTCCATATGTTTTGCTACCTATCTGACAATGAGTGTTAAACATTCATTGAAAGATAATTTAGCCAAAAACTTAAATTATAAATTCGAAGGACAAAATAACCAAATATAATCAAGGAAACTATTGTTAGTATAAAAATTAATCATTACTTAATGCAAGTTATACACTCCAATGCCAGGATAGTCTCTACGAATAAATACGAATGTATGTTTTTAAATTATCAGGGACAGACAAATAATTTGTCTACATAGTACCATAATGGGGTTAAAAGCAATTGAATGTTTCTAAATACACATCTAAATAAAAATTGTTTTTCTTTCTACATTTTACCTCAGACTAATTGCGAATTTGAATCTAATTCAAGTAACTGAAATTAATTCAAACTATAAATGCCCAATTTGGATAGAAAATTTATCGTTATATACTTATAATATAAACAAATGGATACTGAATTACACAAAAAAAAGTAACTTTCTCAGGATAATATGTCGCCTCACCTACAAATATTACGCATCGACAGAAATTTAAATAGTACATATGGATCATCCGAAAAAATACTAAGCAGAAATCAGACAGATAAAATACATGTAAGTACTTAGATAACACATCCATTAGCAAAAAACTTAAAAAAATATTTACTAACTCGATTGATTGAATATCTATTTATAACTTAAGTGAAAACTTTATTAAAGTAGGAACACCGTATGGAACGTACAATATAATTATTATTATATAAACAATTCATATTTTTTTAAATGGAAACTTTATTAAAATGGAATCACTTTCTAAAAGTAAACAATCGATACGAGTATAATGAAAGATTATTGCCAAATTTGCAAAGAAAATAGCTTTGTGCTGTCAACCAGAAAATGTATTTTGCTTACCTTCAATTTTAAAATTTCTTGCTACATTTTCAATCACTTTTCTTCCTTTCAAGACTTTCCCAACTCGAAAGAGCTTTGAAGTGGGGTGCGGAAGAACATAAAGCATAGCTGTGAAGGGCAGAAAGGTATTTAATTTCAAACCAAGCAAAGTTTTTACTTCCATTATTCCATTGTGGCCAAGAGGGGTGGGGGAAAGAAGACGATTCTTATTATACGGGGTCCAGGACATATACGAAGGTCGATGCGCAAGAGACATCGATGCTTTCACCGTGCACGTCAGGCCCTATCCGCAGCGCCCTCGACGACACGCTAACTGCACTCATTTTACCCAAGCACACGACTGGGATTTTTCCATAGGCCATAGCCAAGGGAGAGAGAGCCACAAATGCTCGCCGTCCACCCGCTTTCACAAGCCTGACCGCCCAAACACCCTCCGCTGATTTTCCACGCCCAAAAAAAATTCCACCCCCTCTCCGCATCCGACCCCACCTCCCCACCACTTTCTAATCTGCTCCCCCTCATAAACGCCATCCCCCCCCCCTCCCCGCGTCCAGCCCCCGCTGCACTCGTCCTATCAATCTCCAATCTGTCACCGGCAGACTCCCTCCTTCAGCGGAGGACACTCAGAAGTGAGGAGGGGGGTGAGGTGGGAGGAATAGGGGGTCTTTTAGGCAGAGAAGGGTTTCCAGGGTGGCAACGAAGCGGGGAGATGGGACTCCTGGGGTGCGCAACACTGCATTCCAGCAACGGCCTCCGACAAGAGAAATGTCAATGCGATAACGGTAGATTGACATGCAGATTTACAACTATATACCATGATAAAAATGATATCGGGGAAGTATTAACGAGATACTTTCGTCCATATCTTCGTCTTCAGTTTCATTCTTAGGTAATAGCATTCATTAGAAAAGCATCACCTAAACCCACAGAAGGTAGCTACGAATACTGAAATTAGCTATCGTTTTAGCAAAGGAAATAATCAGTAATGCCGATGAGTCGACGGTAAAAAGAATGTTATATGTAGCAATCATTGAAACCGACCCGAACTCTCCCACCATTACCATAACCGATGTCTTCCACTGTTTAAATAATGGGAGTCACTGATAATACTCCCGTGCATATACTCAGTAGGCATGGCGAAACATTGATGCATGGTTTTAGATTAAGAAATCATTGTTATGCTAATATTCCATTCCCAAATCTATATACATATCAGACTTGCCTTAAAAAACGGTTCCGCCGACATGATCACTAATTTGAAGCCAATTGGGACATACTACTGCCATAAAATACGCTTAAAAAGTTAAAGTAAAACATTTTGTATGATTTCAGAAATTGAATCTCGAATCCACAAAAATAACTCATACCTACCTCTGGAATTAAATAAATGTGACAATGTTTTCTCTTAATATTTATAGTCCTTGATGGTGGTAGACGCAAATCGATAGAGATATGCTTATCGACTACATCGTGCACATATTTTCATTTCCACCACGCGTATCTTGCCTATAGTACCCTAAAGAACCCTTGATGGCCTAAATCGACGCGGGTGAAAGGATTTGAATTGCTAGGTTCCAGAGCGATGTGGATCTATCGTCATTTCTCGCAGGCCTAACGAGGCGGCGTAGGGAGGGTGGGGAAACAGGCGGGAGGAGCGAGCGGTTGGGGTGGGGAGGACTGCAGGGGTGTGCGGGCGCGTGGGTGGGAGAGGAGAAAGGGATCTAGGCGCATTGGGGCCAGGTGGTTCCGCTCTCACGCCGAATATCATCCTCCCCCTTCACGCCGCCTTCCCCCCGTGCTCCCCCTCCTTTGCGCCTCGCCAAATTCTTGCCTCGACTCTCACTTTTCTTCTTCTCTGTCCCTCCTCAAATCCCGCACCCCATACAGCGTCTACTACTCCATGGGGATGCGATTGGTTGGTTGGTCAACATACTGACTGGTCTCCCTCGGGGCTAGGGTTTGAATCCAGGAGGTGGAATTCTTTTCCATGGTGTTAGGGCTATTACCAGGGGCGTAGTAGTCCTTTGGGAAAAGATCTAGCCTAATGCCTGGAGGCCTTTGAGTATCCTCTGTTTTGCCCAAGCTGTGATTTTTTTAGGTGGCACCATTTCGTAGTGAATTTATTGAATTGAATTTATAATTCATGAGCACTTACGATTGATTACTTATCTTGGAACTGCCAATTTTTTTCGGCGCATGTACACCTATTAGCACAAAAATGGCAAATTTTTCAACAGTAAAATTTTGATTTATGAATTTAATAAGGTGAGAACACTTATTAACTACTAGCATGACAGTCTTAGTACCTATCTCACGATTACGCTTTTTACACAATTCGTCACATTATTTTTCGTGATTACTAATACGAACGTTAGAACCGAACTTTAGGAATGCAATCTTAACACTTCCATTTCACTAACTTTGGAATGGGATTATCAAATGGAAACCTAAAAGGGCCTTCTATAGGTGATAGTTGTCAACTCGCACGGATCGCTACTAGATCCATCATTATAAGGCAACTTTCTACAAAGACAATATTATAAAAAAATGATAAAAGCGTATTATGATAATAATAGCTGATAATAATAACTGCATCAATGTATCAATACGCTGATTTAGAAGGTACGGGTACACAGATACTGACTTCACCCAGCACGCCCACATTGGTAGCTACAGGGATGGGACCTAGTGTGTTGTACACCCATAGGGCGCAGATATATATCTTTCAGGCCGATGATGTCATTATATTGCCACGCGCGGTGTTTTTTGCGATATCAAGGAGGAATTCGCAAGGCGCCAAATCATGCGATGCATCGCACACCTCTACAAATCATCATTTATGGACCCTCGATGGATGGACCTCGACCCTGGAATTTGTGGACCCTCGATGTAAAGCAAAATATGGAAGTGATGCTGGTAGGAGGGGGTTATCTTATGGAGAATCGTCGTCCACATTGTTGTCCTCCAGATAGTGTAGAAGGGAGAACACAAATCGACAAACCAAAAACAATTCCCCAAATCTCAGAGCCATAACTACAATTTGACATGCGTACTAATCATGAAATGTGGCATCGCACTAAAGACAGCGCGACTACAAAGACGTTTTCAAGACATTGCGTTATTCTACTAAACAGATAAGTTCAAATTAGAATATAACATAGCCACTCAAATGCATCTTTGAAAAGATAACGGTTCATTACCGATTACATTTATTTTATAACATGCGCAACTCCACTGCATGGTAACCTTTGCCATCTCCAAGTCCACCTCCGTCTCTCCTCTTACGGAATTCCACTCCCAAAAATCACCATTCCTCTCTTCCATTGGCATGCCACTGCTCGACCATTTTGAATAACTTAACAATCATTTTTGTGCCATAGCTTTGATTTTCATGTCAAATCGGAATGAAAAGTAGTGCGTTAACCTCATCAACTCCACAAGCCCAGCTTCTTGCAGAATTCCACTAAATCGATGAGTTTCTATCTACCCATAAAATATCTTCAGAAGTCATAGACAAAATGGCCCGCTGGTCTCCGTCCCTAATAATTACCGCGGCTTCCCCTCGCCCGCCGACCTCACCTATTCTCCTCCTTTGCTCCATCCGGCCGACCGTATCGGGGGCCTTCTCGGCCCTCTCACCCCCCCCCCCCCCCCCCTC
>LYUA01000024.1:1619607-1630389 GCA_002093875.1 Calopteryx splendens
CCCCCCGCAGCAAGTTTCCCCACCGATAGCAGCAGCCACTCCCTCCCACCCCCGCTATCACTCTTCGTTGACACTTTTCCCGCACCCCCGACTCCCTGTCCCCCTCACAGGCTCTTAAACCGAACGCGCCCAAGCCGCACAATTTTCCTCATAAACGTTGGCTTTGCAATGTTGTTCCCTAAGCCCCTGCCAAGGGGATCTCATTTCATGCGGTGACATATATCGGGAGGGAGCCGGATTTCATTTATCTGTCTAAGTAAGTTTCGAAATGACTCCCACCAATAAAGGGTGAATTCATACCCTCCCAAGCCCTACCCCTTCCAAAACAAACCGCTTCCCACCCCAAGTCACACGAACACACAACCCTATTTTTTCTCTTTCCATTTCTTTTCATCCTTTGGGCACCGTACAACTCCTCCACGGTCCCGACTGCTTCAACAGTTGCTTCGCTGAATGCCTTTCATCACACCGCTCTGTGCGACATCACCCCGTTATTCCACCTCCTTCCTTGCGGCCTCTAAATACCCCTTTGTGTCCCCAAACCCCCTCTCTTTCGGTAGTCTCTCTTATTCGCCTTCCGCGACTGCGATAATTCTCCCTGTCCTTCTCTCTTCGGCTCCCCCCGAGTCGACGGGGAGGTGAGGCAGCAAGAAATGGAATCCCCTCCCCGAGCATATTTTCCCCATCATCTCTCTCAACCCCCACCTCGCCCAACCCTCCGCGATCGCATCTCCACCTTATCTCCCGACTACTCCACACACTTTCCCTCCTCTCTCCTTCCAGACCCTCCTCCTCCAACCTCCTTGCACCCCACTTGGAATCAGATAAGGAGGAGGAGCAGGATGGAAAGGATGACAATGCTCCTCCTGAGATATCCCTAGCCATTTCTCCCGACCCTCCCTCCCCCCGCGCTTATTCTGGTAGAGAAACCCCATCCAACCCGCGGCTCGCTCCTCCCATCCCCACACCCCATCCATTCCGATACCCTCTACCACCCTCGAGGACGTACACACGCACTCCCTCTCTTTCCCAAAACCCACTTTTCAGGACTTTTGATGTTCAGTGCTTGCCTTCTGTAGAAAATAACTGCGAAACCTTTTGAGGAGAGGGAAATATTGGGGAGTGGTTTGGGGATCGGGTGGTGAACATTTATTGCGTTCTCCTTGTCAACCGAACCATACGTCGCGAATGGGAGAAAGGGATTTCATTGACTACTTTCCATTGAAATAACGGAATATTTCTTTTCTCTCTCTCCTTCTCTCCCTTCCCTTCCTGCAGAGCTCAGGATATTGCGGTATGCTTTCGAACTATGCATCCCGCACCGCTGAGGTCAATTGCTTCCGCTATCGACCTCCCAATCCAGTAGTTTTATAAGCGCTTTTCGGCCAAGAAAGTTTTGCATGACATTTTTCAGGGAAACTTGCAAAATTTTATCCTTATGCCCTTTATTCTCAGGTCCTTTATCGTGACATTGAAGTGCACGACTTTAATATATGTGTGGACAGATTATCTCCATTTGTATTGATGTTAGTATCTATGGGTAATGGTAACGGGCCTTGTTTCGCAATGTCCTTTACTTAGATTTTTTTAACATGAACTGTTGATAATCACGGATTTCGGGAAAATTAAATAATAATAAAAAATATGCGTTCTTCAACAAATTAAACAATTAAAGTCTTCAGTCAGAAATGGATCGATCGATCGAGTAATGAAAAAACAGTTAGAGTTATATTCTAAACAAAAAATTACAGCAAACGGAAACGAGAATATTGGATCTAGAGCAAGATATATATCATGTATGATACTTTATGAAATACAGTACAACATACTACAATAAAGCTAGCTTGAGAAAGTTCATTACTCAAGATAACGACGCTGGAAGAAAATATCACATAAAAGCAGCTGGGTGTATACAGTCATAGAGTAATCAACTTTAGCGTGCTCCTTTTTTTCGCCCTTAACGGGAACGGTTGAGTTCTGTTATTTTCTTCATAAGAGATAATGCTACGGCCGAGTACATTCGTTTAGTTGCCTATCCTCCGCTCTCCTATCCCACGAAATGAGCACAGTCAAAGTTCAAGGGCCAGATATTGCTACATCGCGCCTCATTTCTTCTCCAGCCTTCGTCCTGACTCTAGTGGTGATCGATCTGTTCTCGAGCTGAAGCGAAGGCCCCCTTACATAAACAATTGCTGGAGAGGCTACTCCTAAGCCAGCAATATATTTGCTCACACGAATTTTCCTTGACCATCGCCACTCGAGCCACCTCTTCCGAGATGGTGACTATAAGCCTCCCGTGTGTATTAAAATCGAAGTTTATTACTTTTATTACAAAAAAATGTTCTCACTTTCCAACTTCTTGCAAAAGTATTATTATCTTCAACTTTAATATAAGTTTGTAAAAAAAATTCATAAGAAAAACATGACACCAAAACACGTAGACAAAAGGCAACGTTTCATTGAAAGATATTCAAAAAATTAAAGAAAATATTACACCAAATGAATGCTGAAGTAGATGCAAACTTGATAATATTGGCACAATTTAAGTTAGAATCATCTTTACACTCAAAATTAGAATTTAAAAAAAACTAAAAATTACTCTGCCTCAAAGCAATTATTAAATTTAAGGTAATTGCACCTATACGATATGCCAATTTGGAAAACGTCAGTACCAACCGTATCTATCGAATAATCGGTCCTTTTAGTCAAGCACCAACTTTACATAGGGCTCTTTCTAACATGTTTCCAATCAGAAGAATTTTACTATTGCTTAGAGGTGGATGCATACATTTAATAAATGGCACCTTTGTGGAGAACTTCAGTTCCCTATTGCTATGCAATTACAATTCCAGTGTACGGACTGCCACGCGCAAAATTTATGTTTTTTCAATCCATAATCATGCTTTCCCCGTTAAGTCACACTGAAATTTTGAAGGTCATATTAAATCGTTTGTTTATATAGAACTCGAATGAACATGTGAGTTTGTAAGAGATATCACTAAGGCTGCCCAAAATGAGAGATCATGAAATTTAGTATTCTCATAATTTATTTTACAAAAAATAATTTTATTATACCTATTGTCAGTTCAACGTGTAATGTATGTGTAACAAGTTTCAATTATTTCACTTCAGCGTTGCATCAGCGGCAGCCGTGACAATTTTAAATATATTTAGTTCACCTAAGACAACAAATACACTACAATTTTGTAGAACACA
Source organism: Calopteryx splendens (assembly GCA_002093875.1). NCBI lineage: Eukaryota > Metazoa > Arthropoda > Insecta > Odonata > Calopterygidae > Calopteryx > Calopteryx splendens. The sequence continues at coordinate 1,622,824 of LYUA01000024.1, forward strand.
TCGTCAGCCGAGGTCTATGTAATGCTACAGAAGGCTTACAGACAATCTGTTCTTTGCTACAGTAAAGCTAGAAGACGGTTTAAAATGTTTAAAGATGGGACACAATCTAAGATCCCAATCCCTTAACAAAATATTTCCCAAAGAACTACAGCATGTAGTTAATATATCATTACAGCTTAAATAACGAATAATTACGGTCCATTAACATCGTCCGTTTAATTCTTCTTGTTACGCGCCACAGTGAGAAAAATTTAATTAAATCAACTTTACTTTCCTTCTTGAAACCACAAAATAGTGTTAAAATGACAAATCAAACGTTTATTTAGCCCAAAATGTTCTTCCACGGCATTTTCTAAAAGAAGCCAATTTAGCACCACGTTCCCCGCTAATCTAGTTCTATCATGTTGTTTCGCATGGTGCGAGTGCCATAAACAAACCAGATGCTTTCGACCTTAAATGGCACTTGGAATTCTGATGAACAAAAGTCGAAGTTTAAATGAACATGTCCATTGCCATTAGCCAGTGCGAGAGAGCAAGTCTGCGAGGGGACTTCGCTCTTTTTGGGGGAGTGAAAAGCTGAACAGCGAAACGGGCTGCCATTTGAGTCCCACATTCTCCCAATCACAAGCTCGAATGGCTCATAATCTCACCACACCGGCTGTCGCTTGCGTAGGATTAACACTTCCCTTATGAATTCATCTGTTACCTACCTATAAACTTCCTCAACATAACAATTCAAAGTGTACGCTTTCTATAATTCAGTAAAAGCACATAATTTTGACTCCATGAAGAATTCAAAGCTAATTGCTCTATTTTTATCATAATGCATAGACTCTCCAGTTATTAGTAAACCTTTAATTAGCTTTTCAAACATTTGGAACGAAAGTGGACTAAAGATAAAATATTTACCTGGTGATACCCTTTCACTGTAGGCACATAAGGAGATACACTACAATGAAACCCAAAACAAGGCAAATATGTCCTAGTAGAAAACCTAATAGAGTCATAATGATTGAAAATACTATTCAATTGTTTATAAAACACATTCATTGATGGTTTTCTATTAAAAAAATTTGCCAGACGTCAATATCAATTTTATGATACAAAAATTGTGCCATAGAACATCTAGGAAATCATACTATAATAATGATACAAAGCCTTATATCTTCGTTGATAACCATGAAAATAAATCAATGATATAACTACTTCCCTCAGTATTTGAATGTATAATTCTCATTAACGACTTCAGGCCACGACATTAAAATTCAGCCAAGTACTTAAAATAATTATTTCAAAACACAAAACTGCGAGAAAACCAGTTATTCCCGGGAAGATTTGAATGGCAAGGATTTTTTTATTATCCTAAACATACTGTACCTTAACTTGTACCTATAGCTTAAACTCTTCTTTCAGTGCTCATAAGCTCCGGTCCAGCACCATTTAATGCATTCTTTTAAGTTGAAAAAGAAACAGTTGGGTAAAAATATTACCCAAAATGGTCAGATTCATCATTTTCATGTAATAACGAACTATTTATATTATTTTTCTCAATTTATTGATCTCACGTAAATACTCTACTTCAAGAACAACTTTATCAAATAAGAGTGTGGCTTAAGAGGAATTACTTATAATTAAATCATATAAATGGTTACTTTACTCACTCTGATGTTACACGCATAATTTCCATTTTTCTTTTATTTTAGAAATGGCGTAAAAACTTGAACCAAATTTTCTCCATTGAATAGATTTGGAAAATAATACACATTAAAATAACACTACAGAAAAATTAACATTATCAATGTTTGTTTCGCTGTGTTATTACAATGTGTTAAAACACTCCTGGAAAACTGATTGTGAGAACTGGTTTATTTCCTTTTAATGTGAAACGGAATATTTTACATGATTGATAAATGTACATAAATCACAATTTAAATTACATACTAATGCAATATAGGCTCTGTAAATATCGTAGACTCAATTTTTCCCCGGTTTCTATGGAATTGTCTCGTCTCTGCACGACGCCGCGCGAGGACCCCTTTCTCATTCACGAAAATAAAAATGCATGTTTAGTCAATACCACCCTCCAAACATAAGTTTCTTATGCAGCCGAATTAATCAAAATGATGTTTACTTGCTATTGTTAAAATATTATCGAAAGCCTAGTTATCATAATCGGGCCATGAAACCCAAAATTTGACTCCCAGTAGATGGCCGCCGAAGATGACAAATTCCGTTAGAGGTGCTCACGTCTATGGCAATTTATTAAAAAAATAACCGACGCCTCTATTATAATGATGAGACTTATTCAGAATTTCTCTAGAATTGAATACTAATATTTTGATTCTATCAATATAATTAAAAGAAAATAGATATTTCTATCTCCATTTTTAATTTTTTATCATTTTCAATCATACACGTGGGACTAAATAAAAATATTTCTTTTTAATTACCCCCTACAAAAGAGAAGAATTGTTCGAACACAAAGAAATTTTGTTTGCACGGATGAAAATTAAGTTCACAAGTGAAAAAAGAAACCATCGGAGAAAGTATAGCTCTTTTGACCCTTTGAGTGGAAGGGTGGGAAAATTTGTGCTCCGTGTAGTTGGTGGAGCACCGCGCAGGGGCGTAAGTGATGCGATGACAGATGAGAAGAGGCATCGTGGAAAAGAGGGAAATGGGATGGAACGCGGGGAAAGAGATTAGGAAAGCAAAAACCACTGGCTGGTAGGAGACGTAAGAGATTCGAGGAAAGAAGCCTACTGGAAAAAAACAACACTTGGGAGAAAAGGGATAGGTAAAATTAATGGCTAATTAAGTAGAGAGGCAAGATATAATAGATGATATTGTGAGATTAAGCGAAAACCCATTCATAAACGTCTACTGGAAAATTATCGAATGAATTAAAATTTAATGCTGAAACCGAGAGAATGTTTTTAAATTCATCATAAACTGGTAAAGGACCCTTGAATGCCAAGCCTGCTAAAGGAATTCTTTATGCCCGGGCATAATCTTGATCAGGACATAAAAATAGGTAAAAATATTTAAACTGCAAAGAAATGAAGTCTTTTACAATTTAAATATACTTTTCACAGTAAAATTAAGGCTTCAATTATGTTTGACGACCTAATAACCCACACCACACGCCATAGTGACGACTTGCAGGGTAATATAAATGTAAATTTAACTATCAAAAAGGTAAAATACAGTCGAGACTAAAAACCCTCAACTCACTGCAATTTCAATTCTTCTGCATGGCTTTATCGTGCCTTTGTTCTTTTTTAAACAAATTTCACTCATCCACTTCTAACACATCTTTCTCCGAGCAACGACTATTTCTTTTAGCTTATATTTTGACAGCGAAGGCCATTTGATCATAAAAAAAGGATGAAAAGGAGGACAAATTATTACTTAGGGGAAGGTCAATTTAAAGAGCGGAGGTAAGCGTAATGACAAGGTAATAATGAGATCAATGATAGAAAGTAATATTGACAAACAACCTAGATATCTTCGTTTGCTTCGTATAGCGGGGTATATTGGAAATAATTTCTTAACGTATTGAAGATGATAGGACTGGACTGAAAGGACAGGCGACAACCCACAACCTGTACATGTCTCAGGCTGCCCAAGTAACGGGGCATCGGGTTAAGATTCAGGATAAAAAGCGATGAGGACGGGAGTATGAAAGGAGTGTCTGTTTTCACTCATTCTTTATAACGAACAGGTGAAGGTAATGCATATAAATAAAAGTAAGACTGAAAGTAGGTGGGAAATCCAGATTATCACGCTTCAGTTAGTCGGCAACCCAAGAAAAAAACTTTTCTAAGTGCATTAAAAAATCCAAGTAGTCCAAGAGTATCCAAGAGTAATGAGCATCTCAAGAAATGGGAAGATTAAACTAACCATTAAACTTGGATAAAATAAATTAAAACACTTGTACACAACAACACACTAAGCGTTGTAGACGAAAATGAGAAAAGGAGTTGAGACATCAGGAGAAGATTGTGTTAGGCAAGGATGCACCCACAAACAGGAGTTTGATGACAAGGGCCTTAAGTAAAGATGTAAAGAAAAGATTAGTTAAAACGTTGATGTAGGTCGTAGTGTTGTATTAATACAAAACTTGGTCAATGAGGAAAGCGGATAAGCTTAGACGGAAAGGTTTTGGGATAAGGGTGCCGAGAAGAAAGGAAAAAGTTAAATAGACGGAAAGGAAAACAAACAAAAAAGTACTAGCATGGCATAGCATGAGAAACGACTGTTGGGATGGTTCCCAAGAAGGCAAGAATTATGAAAGCAAGAGATATTTAGTGTCAAAGAATTGCTGAAGCCCTTAAACCAATTAATGTAATGTTGGGTAAGCAAACTAGAGGGACGAAAAGAGTTTGACATCATGAAGAGAGGTAGGAAATACGTGGAGTTGGAAATTAATTTATAGCAATATAGACTGTTAAGGAATTTATAGTATGGTAGGATGGGCTTAGAAGCGAAGCAGAGTTAGTCTCTGTGTCCACCAAAAACTTACCTTCGCCGGTAGTGTTAATGCCTAACTTTCGTGGAGACCAAAGTTGGAAACTTACTGAGGATGTTTGAAAATGAGGCCATGAAGCTGAAATTCGTATACTTAGAGTTATATTTATTCATAACAGTACAATTACGTAAATTCGCAAACAATGCAAAGATAAAAAGCTTAGAAAGTAACTTATCTTTTAAAGCCTTCTACGTGAAAATTGAGAAAGGTCAAATCTAAGAAAATTGAAAACATTCTTAAAAAACTAGGTACTTGTACAACCGCGATGGTCAATATCAACTCGTGCGTGGATTATAAAGACGAAACCACTCTTAATGGGAACCATCCGGGAGGGAGGCGTCTTAATATCCTGGTCAGATGCATCGGAGCAGAAAGGAGGGTGAAGTTGGATGAGAAGGAAGATGGCCGGGAAAGAAGCGGAGAATAAGTGGCGAGGGTGCAAGGAGTGAGAAGAGGGCATGGCGGAGTGCGATGAGAATGCGGGTGGGGAGAGGAGCGGGGGCGGAGGACTTTTGCCGGAAGAGAGCCGCAGAGAAATGGAAAGTAAAAGTTTGGGTGCGGCGGAGGGCGAGACTGTGAGAGAGAGAAGCAAATGAGAGACATCATTAAGGGGGAAGGAAGGAGAATTTCTTGGGTTGGAGGACTTGCGGGTGGAATGGGGAAGAGGGTGCGAGGAAGCGAGAGAGACAGAAAGGGTAAGAGATTGGTCGTGATGAGGATGCCGAAGCTCGTGAAAAGATACCCCCCTTAATTGCACGCGACAGGCCGCAGATAAGGAGCAACAATGGTGCTCATTGCCGCGACATACCAGCACAATAGGACCACTTAGATCCGCTAAATATATGCTAATGGAGCCTTTTTGTAGATTTGACTCACCCCTTAAAATCGTATTTTTATTTAAGGGACGATGATGTGCTCTCTACTGCAATGATATGAATGAAACAGCTTGGATATAATTAAATGCTAGGGGATTTATTAAAGGAGACGTAATATATTGAAACATTATTGACAGGTAAATATTCTCTTCTTCAGCTCTTCAGTAATCTTGCTCTATTATTCTGTCGCAAAAATTACACAAAAATAGTACATCACATCCTAGATTCGATTTTTGAAACGATTATCTCCTATGTACCAAGTAACTTATACTGACTTTCAATCATTCAAAGCAGCAAAATGGAAACTTATATTTTACCTGACCTAACACGCGTACCAGCCTAAAGATGAATTCTAGATCTATAGGGTTAAAGGATTCATACAACATTAGCATATCCCTTTCCCCCAATTTTTTTGGCAAAAACGATACATTTATTTGTTAAATTTTGATATTTCGTTTAGAAAGTTCTCATTGTTTTCAGAATTTACGAGGATGGATTGTGAATGATTGATGTGGAAAAAGTCAAATATTGTATGGAAAGACATCAATTCACACCAACACATTTACTTATCTGAGCCAATCTTATCTTTCTCGCTGGTTTAAGAAATAACCAAATACCAAAATTATTATTTTTCAAACAAAAGCTTGACGACTGAATAATATTTTACATCACATATCTTTATGTATACATAGATATATGATACATCATAAAAACAAAATTTCCGGAATATTTCGATTACAATGATCTCTCAAAGAATGATTAACGCCAACAAAATGAAAGATAGATGCAGAATACGTACGAAAATTAAATTAGCATAATAGATACGATCCTTCCTCATGGACTACAATCTTGAAGTGGTAGGAGGGCTTGCGTGTTCTGATCACCCCAGAGCAGTGCTGGTGGAAGCATGCAAATTGCTCCTACTAGGGTAGCCCATGAGGTGCCAGACGAAAGGTAGTCCACGCAGCGTCTGTGATTACCATGATTAATTCTCAAAACCTTTTCCTTTTAGTTTAATTCATTTACAAATTAGCTATTTTAGTCATTATTTAAAAAAATTCATGATCGTTTACCATTATTAAGTGAGTTGGAGTCAAAACACGCGGTTGTATCGGTTGGAAAACTCCAATTTTGCGGCTAATTATTTTTTCTCAATTAAAAACAAAAAAAATAATTTAATAAAAATTATTAATAAAATACGTAAACAATTTGAGAATAGATAATCACTTAGATAATCGGTAAGTAATCACTAGTATACTTAAACTCTATAACTCCAAATTATAGTTCCATCCTATTTTTTTAAAGCTAGTCGAAGGGGCCGAATGAACTTGAAAAATTAAGGTAAACGCGGATAAAGTAGACAATCAATCATCCTCCATTGGTTAAAATTTCAATTAAAAATCCACTTAACAGATTTTACTTTCTGATTCCTTCACCGTCACGGATTTTCTAAAGAATATCAGAATTTTCCGCCAACTCGCTTCAAAACTTGAAGGCTAATAACTCCTAAATCACTCACGACTGTTTCAGGCGAATCAGTATTACACTTGTTTGCTTACCATATCTACTATCGTCAGATCAAACAGACTCTTCGTAAGGCATCGCATCCTGCCCAGACCCGAAAATCCGGATAGAACCACAATCACCAGCTCTCGAGTCCCCCCATCATTCGCTAACACCTCCTCCTCATCACGATCTCCCACCTCGTGAAAGGGACTGGTGTGAGGGAATCATCACATTAATTCGATTTTGTAATGACGCGCGAGATCTTTAAAAACCCCGAGCGTATTGCTAACGTGAAAGGCGGAATCGGCGGGTTAAAGGGAAGGATGCTCGGGGGAAATCTAGGAAGAGAGATGAAAGAGCGGGGGGATGCTGAAGGATGGGGAACGAAATGGAACGTGAAAGGGGACTTGGGGAGGTTGATGGCCGGGGAGGATGACGACGATGATGAAGTCGGGAGCGAGTAGACGGAGAGGAGCGCAGAGAGCAAGGGGGTGGATGACGTGGTTTTGTAGGCAGCAGGCGGAGGGGGGGGATCGCCGGGAGCTTGAGGCGAAGAGGGGCGGTGGAGTCGCGAATTCAGAAAGGGTGGTTACCTGAATTAAGGCAGCATCTACGCAGCGATGAGGGGAGGGCGGGAGGTGGGGGAAAGGTGAATAT
>LYUA01000025.1:3013-17509 GCA_002093875.1 Calopteryx splendens
TGCTAATAAAATATTGATTGAAAGTAATTTGCAATTTAACTGCAAAAAACTTGAAAATCCTGGAAAAACTGAGAAAAAGCATTGAATTTCATTTCATAAGATTGGTAGACACCCTGAAGAAGAAACTGGAGGAATGTAAAAACAGAATTAGGAAGAGTGACATATGAAGAGTTAAACAACAAACTAAGGCAGGAAACAAATAAGGCAAAAGAAAAGTGGTGGAAAGAGTAGTGTGAGGGCATGGAGAGTTTACAGAGACAGGGTGAAATGGGAGGAGGCACTTTACAGGAGAGTGAAAGCACTGCCAGGAAGTTGGAAAGGAAAATCTGTGCATACTATTGATATACATCAGGAAAGTATTGATAGAAACGGAAGAGATTCAAGCAAGATGGAAAAGATACATAGAAGAACTATACTGTATTAGACCAGTGAGCTTGGATGTAGAAAGGGAATATGATGTTGAAGAATATAGCTTAGCCCCATGCATAATAGATTGTGAAATAGAGGAAGAGAAAATTGATGAAAATGAAATTGAACAAGGCTCTGGGGGGTGATAGCATACCGTCAGAATTACTAAAATATTTAGGGAAACATGGAAGAAAGATTTATCATTGGATGTTTTTAGTATTTATCAGGGGAATGTGGCCAGAAGACTTTGTTGAATCAGTATTAATTCCTATTCCAAAGAAGGGAAAAGCAGCAGGATGTGGGGACTTTAGGACAATTAGTTGGATTTCACACGCAACAAAGGTAGCACTTACGATCATTAGTAGGATTGAGAAGAGGGAAAATACCTAATTGCATAAGAGAGGATCAGTTTGGGTGTAGGAAGGGTAGGGGTATGTGTGATGCCATAGCAATAATGAAGTCACTGATAGAAAGAATTATAGGATGGATGATAGAAGAATTAGGATGTATTTGTCTGCTCCATGGATTTCAAGTTGTTTAATAGAGTAAATTAGGAAAAACTAACAAATGCAGAAAATGTAGAGGAATAGGAGAGTTGTCTGAAAGCTGTACATGTCTCAGACTGCAAAGGTGAAGGTGACGAAAGGAGAAACAAGGTAAGCAGTCATAGGCAGGGGGGTAAGGCAGGATTGTCTGTTATCATCCATAATTTTCAATATATCCATGGAGGAAATATTAAGGGAGGCATGGGGAGGGCTAGAGGTAGGAGTGAAAGAGAAGGGAACTTAAACAAGTCAGATTTGTGAATGATTAAGCTTTAGTTAGCTAATCTATCAGGGGGTCGCAGATTTGCTCAGCTCACTACAGAGCCAGTGTGATAAGTGTGGCGTTAAAGTAAATGAGAAGAAAATGAAGGTAATGAGGCTCTCGAAACATAGGAAACCTAAGTAAAATGTTAAAATAATAAGGCTTAAACTTGAGGAAGCAGAACATTTTAGTTATTTAAATAGTGTTTTGAATGAAAGCGGGCAATATGGTAAGGATATTAGAATCACATTAAGTAAAGGAGCTTTTACACGGAGGAGAGCATTGATGACAAGGAGCTTAGGCAAGGATGTAAGAAAAGACTTGTGGTGACATTGATATGGAGCATGGTTTTGTATGGCGCAGAAACTTGGTAATTGAGGCACGATAAAAAGCATAGGTTGAAGGGTTTTGAAATGTGGGTGTGAAGAAAGATGGAAAACATGAAATGGAGGGAAATGAAAATGAACGAAGAAGTTTTGGTTATGGTAGGGAAGAAGGCTTTTGAGAGTAATCCAAAGGAAGCAGGAAAAGTAGTTGCAGGGCAAATTGAGTGGCGATGGATTGTTGAAGAATATGGTAGAGGGAAGAATGTCGGGTAAGCGAGATATTGGATGTAATTGAAGGGTGGTTGAAGATATGCAGAGATGATGGTTATTATAGGGTTGAGTTTGTGTTTCCATCAGAAACTTACCTGAACTGGTAGATTGCCATAAATAGTAAAGAGAGAGTTGGTATTAGGTTGATCTTTCTGAATTACTTCTAAAGTGAAAGGAAAAATGTTAGAAGAGTATAAACATGAATGCATGAGTGTATATATTGACTTGATCACATTACTAATTTAATATTATCTACCACCTTATGTATAAAATAGTTTTTGTTCTGCTGAACAGGTTGCAGAGAGTGTTTGTGCTGAAACAAGTGACAGCTCAAGAGAATTAACTGCAATTAAATCGGATTCAAATGGAAAAAATAAATCCAATAAGCGTTGCGGATCAAAAAGTAAAAAATGCCCGCAGTGTATGGTAAGATTCCAAACCAAGCAAGAACTAAAAGATCATCTTAACAGTAAGGATTGTTTTATAGTAAGGTGCTCTTTTTGTAGAAACTTACTTCTTCGACCTCAGCTGGAAGAACATCTCAAGAAGTGTTTTAAAAAACCATTACCTTATGTCTGTGTCATATGTAAAAAGTCATTTGCACTAATGCAGTCATTAATAGGGCACCAGGCATGTCATTCAAATGACAACAAGAGTCTATGCTTCATTTGTGGTAAAGCATTTAGTAGCAAAAACAAGTTGAAGGCTCACCGAAAGAAATGTGTGTTAGCTAATGCTGGTAGGCCTGAGCCACTGTTTCCAATTTTAAGATGTGGGATATGTAGTAATGGTTATTGCAAAATGTCTTCTTTAAGATGGCATGTTAGCCATTTTAAGCATCACTCATGCATGTGTGGGGTGTGTGGTATAAGTTGTTCAAGTGTTCCTAGTTTGGCTTCTCATATACAAGCAAATCATAAGAGTTGGTGTTACCGATGTGATAAGTGTAAAAAATATCTTGTGGATGTCACATTGTGGAAAGGCCATTCTTCCAAGTGTGTTATGAAATCTGTAAAATGAGTTTTAAATCAAGGTTTACATTTACTGATCCCATGAAGAAATCACATTAGCCATGCACATCGCATATTGAGGTTCCTATGTTAAATTTTTGTCCTAATTAATATAAAACACCCATGGATTAAATTTACCCAGTACAAAAGTAAATGTGCTGTAAAAAATTGATTCTGCTCTTCAGATAATGGCTAGCTGATAATATCAGAGTCAGGTATTTTACAAATTTAGACTTTCATAAAATTTCCCAAAAAGATTACTTCTAAGTGCCAAATAATTCATCATAATTGGTACTCGGTGGTGAACAAAGATATGGCTTATTCAGTCTGTGCAAAAATCACCACTTTTCTCATCTAACACACTGGCTTTGAATTGCATGGTGTTGTTTTGGAGAATTCTCATTTGAAATTTCTTAGATCAATCTGGTTCCATTATCTGCGAAACTGCGTCACTATGGATTATTTTCATTTAAACCGAACCAATAAACCCATGGGGCTAAAAAAAAATAAACCCACTTTCTAAGTGTGATAAATACCACGTAACAAATAAAGCAGATTCCGTGTAAAACATTAGGTTCTATTTCAATTCACTTAACAATAATCTTTATTTAATACAACTTGGACCCAGCTCTGCATGGCTGATATTTTGGATTTCAAGTTTCATGGTAGTGAGGGCATTCAATGTGACCAAACCAACAATTTTTGGAAGTATTAATGTTGAGAAACAATGACTTCAGTTGTGTGCCACTTGCCAGATGAACAGCTCAGTTTTGAACAACTCTGGGAATTTTGTTGTTCTGGTAACAATTGAAAAAATGTATTTTTACAAATAGAGGGAAGAAAGTTATTTCTGTATCATTGTGAACTGCATATAGTTTTTTTTTAATGGTCCAGAAGAGAAGTGTTTAAAGCATCACGGTCCATTTAAAATGTTGTTTTAGTTGTATTTTATGCTAATTTCACATGATAAACCTAAATGATTATTATGTTGATATTAAGAGATAATGAGAAAGTGTTTTTAAGTATTTGTATGCATGAATTGAGAAAGATAAAGTAGGCATATGATTATGTTTATAAATGTCTTTTGCCATTTATATTTTAACTGGGTTTGTCATTTAGAGAAAATAAAAATGTTCAATAATAAATATGAATTTTAAATTCCTTCATAATGGTATTTCTACATCATCAAAGGTAATCTGCCTACTAAAGGCAGGTTTTGGATGAAACAATATGTAGTACTTATGTTTCATGCTAACCTCTTCTTGCTTGCCCTACATCAATACCCCCTTCAGTTCCAGGGGCAATTATTATTTGGTAATCTACTAGTCAGGGTAGATTTCTGATCTACACAGCCTCAATCCTATAATAACCCTTTCTTCATTTCCACATACTTTCTGCCACACTTCATTCTATCCAACATGCCCAATATTTTCCTCCCCCTACCTAACCTACCAAACATTCTCCCCTCTATCAATTTCTTCAACAATCCATTCCCTCTCAGTATGCCCTACATCCACTTTTCCTGCCTCCTTCAGATTTTTCCCAATTGCCTTTTCTCCTCCTCCCACCATGCACAAAACCTATGCGTTAGTTTTTTCTTTCCGTCAATTTCACTTTTCCAGGGTCAATAACAGTTATCATTGCTCCTGCTAGCACAGCTCTAGGGGTCATTAGAACATCCAAGCTCTCCCACCACGTCAATGTTATAGTTAATGGGAGGGACTATGTGCTAATAATAAGTATATAATAGTCCTAGTAATTAAAGACATCTTACGCATCCATTTAATGTATTGTAATGTATATGTAAACATTCATTTCAAGTATTGGGACATATAATAATAATATAATTATTGGAACTGGAAGTTAGTGCTCGACTAAAATCCCATAGAGTGAATTTTTTTCCAAAATCCACAGTTTACCGAAATGATAGTGAAATGAAATGGGGGCGGTGTGTATCTTGTAGTCAATAACTCATACGCCAGCAGAGCTGAGACTTGAAGGTAGGTTGCTTATGTTGCACTTTTTGTGCATGACATTTTGAGCTCGGGAGAAAATAGTGTTCCAGTTGTTGCGATTAGATAACAATGCCATACGCTGAGTAAAAGATTTTTTTAATAATCGTGTACATCGCGTCATAAATGGCGTTAACTCCAATACAATTGAAGTCTTATCAAATGTTCCCCAGGGAAGTTCTTTGGATCAACGCCAGTAACTCCGTAGCTAATACTAAATTTCATCTCGAAAAGAAAAAACTTTGTATTCCATATGAAATGTATTTTGTACGACCCGGGTTTTTGTTCCGCGTCGCGACATCATCAGGTAACAAACATTCAAACACATTGGTATGTATACTGTCCGAGGGGGAGGTAAGAGGGCTAAGGAATGAGTTGTGGAAATTGGTCGCATCGTGACGTCATAGGTACAAACACTCAAAACACAGTTAAAACGGACAGAAAGAGGAGGGTTATAGAAAATGGGCTACAGGAGTCAACGGAGGAGGGTGGGGGATTCACGCTCCTCGTTAACTCTGTCACGGTCGGGGTCCCCGCTGGGAGATGGGTTGGTGGGGTTGGGGAGGGCGAGTGGCGGGGAAACATATTGTCATTTAACAGAAAGGAGTTTCATGCTGCATTCCCAATAATCTCAAATTGTTCAAGCAGGTCAAGTCTGGGCCCCTTGTCTTGGAAGTGCAAAATGGAAACCTCAAAATTACTAGAGTGGTCTTCTTCCAGGAATAATGATTTGGGATCTTTCTTATGGTAGCGATTCAGGTGTTCCCGGCCCCTTTCCTCAAACCTTCCCGTTTGGCCTATGTAGACCGCTGGGCAGTCGTTGCACTTGAGTTCATACACTCCGCTTCTATGTAGTTTGTTTGTATTTTGTTTGGTGTGAGAAATAATGTTATTTTAGGTTGCTGTTGTATTAAATGCGATCTTGTATTTATGAAGATGTTTACTCAGTTTGAGGGAAATGTTTCCTTAGAAAGTAAGTTTCCGCCAGTTCTCATCGTCGAATTTCTGGATGCTATAAGTTTGGGTGATGGCTGCTCTGGTAACCTTTTTCTTGTATAGTGAATCAATTAATGTCTCCTTGTACCCGTTATTAACCGCAATTTGTTTTATTATTTTAAGTTATTTTATCTGGTTTTTCTCTGGCATCGGAATGGAGACAAGACGTTGGATTAGAGAATGAAAAGATGCCAGTTTATGAGAAAAATGGTGTCTGGAGGAGGCATGGATCGTTTGGTCTGTGGCTGTGTCCTTTCTGTAAATGCCGAGTTTAATTTATTCCCAATCCGGGATATTTTCAAATCCAAGAAATTAAAGGACCCATCATGCTCAAATTCACTTCTGAATTGGATGCCCTCATTAACACCATTAAGAACCTTCAAAAAGTGTCTTGTCTTGAAGAACCAGTCCAAATACAAAAAATATCGTCAACATATATAAACCACTGAAAAATGTTTTTCACGTGGGGAGAGTTGGAAGAAAAAAATTCACGCCCGTAAATGAGCCATAAATGTCCGCCAGCAATGGCGAGCCCATGGCTAGTTTAAAATTTCATCTATTTGCTGATGACTCAGTCATTTACAGAGCTGTCGCGAGATAGAGTAGCATTATCTGATGACCTAAATGCAAATGCCTAAACTGGAATGGCGAGACACTTGACAATATGAACTTAACTTCAAGAAGTGTGTAGAGGTAAAATTTGGAAAATGTAGTACCTATTTCTCGCCCGACAGCCTAATGCATCGAAAATACCGAAATATGAACTGTAGACTATAGGAAACAGTTACGATTGCTCCCAAACTCTCTTGGGGAAAACATGGCGAATAAGGTAGCTGACCATTAGGATTTTTTTTAATGGGAAAGGATTGACCTTATCTTTGTGTAGTTAAATCTCACAGAATATTCTACTAGAGATGGGATCCTCACGAAGTGGGTTTTAATGTGTTTGCTGAAATAGATCGCGTGCAGCGAATAGGAGCTAGATTTGTAAAACGATATCTTGTTAAACCTAGTAGCGTTACCGGATATTTAGAAGAACTAGGCTGGGAATCACTCACCGACCAAATTCTAAATCATAGGATGTCTCTTTTATAAATTAGAAGCTGAATATGCATCTTTGAGATTTATAATTTAAATGTTCTGGTGGATGGTGCCAATGGGTGTGGAAACCAGGCTCTCACGCGATGTTATTTCATGGGGATTAAACTACAAATGAACGTATGCCGAGTGTGTATTCAGGACCGAGCGATGAAATATGTATGCTTTTGATTTACTTCTCCTTAGTTTTTCAATGGGTACTCGCCCAAAAGTCCCCCGTTCGATCGGGATTGCACGAACTATCCGTTTATTGCTCGTTTTCTTCCTTGCTATGGCGCATACATTCTTAGAGGAATTGTAAAAAATGCGATGAAGAAAGATAATCATTCGCGGTCTCGGATTTACGGTGCCAAAACACGTAGAAACTGTGTTGAACATTAAACTGTATCCGTTTGCCTAAGTAATGCGAACTTCGGAGATAATGCGCCTACAGGTAACGAGGTCAGCGAACAATTTGAAGGAAAAACTGATTTATTTTCCGGGATATTCACTTCCATTACTTCTGATCAGCCATAAATAATATATTTCATAAAATATGAGTTCCGTTATTCGATGCAAGATTTACGTTAAGTAAACGTAATAAATAGTATTCAAATGCATTTTGACCGCGTGAATGGTGATTTTCGGGATCTGAAGTACGCACAAAATTCTGTTTTCCCATGGATGAAGTTTAATTTTTACCAAGGGTTGCTCCAATTCTGAAAAAAATATGAAAAACGAAAAAATAGGGGAAAATAACATTGAAATTCGCATGATTCTCAGTACATTAATTGATGTGATATTTACAAATCTGCATGCAAATGAAAAAGTAAATCCATTTTACAGCATATTTTTTTAACGTGTACATATTAAATCAATAATGTTACTCAATTACAAAATTAACCCCTAGGAGAGTCATTGTCACTGCAATATTCAGCTGATGAAAAAAAACAAATTTAATCACAATGGCGCGAGACTTTTCGTTATAGAGTAATGCTAATTAATGAAGTTCTCACTGATTTTTCATTTGAAGAATTTTAGAAACTGAGAGAGGAGTTAAATGACTTAAGTGTCACTTCACTTATCGACCTGACATCGATCCTGGCAGATACCAATGTGATTGCCTTTGGGACTGATTGAGAAGCGTGCGCAGTGGAGAACCTAAAATTGTGCTTAAACTTAAATTGTGCTAGATTGCTCTAAATTAGAATAGATTTGAATCTAGTCAAACTATGGCAATTCATCTTGTAACTGAATTCACGGAGGAGTTCGGAGGCTAGTATTGGGTGTGCTTAATTTGAACGGAGTCAAGGACTAACGACTTCTTCTATGTTCTAAGCAGATTTAATTAAGACTCGAATGTTGTGCCAGAAGCTGCCATATGCTTGGAATTGGGCAACGATAATCTTCACACATTTAATGAGTATTCTGAGCACCGAAGCAACAGGAAACCTATTCATTTCAGGCTTTTGACAGCCTGCTCTGAGTTTCAGACTCTAACTTGCATGATGATGAAAATAGACCCATCAAGGTTCCCAAGCTTCCCCACTCGGAATAAATGAATATTTTTTGGGAAATTAGATTAATAAGCGAAAGAGTGTAAAGTGTTCTTTGCCCATATTTAGAAAAAAATGCATTTTATTATTTCGATGAAATGAAGAGAAGAATAAAAGGAATTTTCCATGAATATAATGTCTCCCTTACGACATTTTTTGAGCATCTAATACACGTACATTTCATTCAACATTTTCTCAAAATAAAATAAATTGGAAAGTTTGCGCTGGCTTTTTTTCTTGTACGACACGAGTTGGGAAATTGCGGTAATAGTGTGTAGATGCGCAAGTTGCACTTCATTTAGTAATGAACATAATTCCAATTAGTCTTCTAATTCGTCGGCACCCTTGTACGATGTAGCATTGTGTAGGTACTTATGATCTTACGGCATTTCGTTTCTTTGATAATAAAATTTTGGGTTCCAAATGACTTCCAATTTTCGGCAGGTTATGTATATATAAGGTAATGTAGCCTTCAAAATAATTTTATTAGGACTGAAGACGCGATTGAGTGTTTCTGTACCTACGGCCGTGGTCTATAAATTCAAAATTATAAAGACGAATTGCTGCGCCCTTTATTGGACTATTGGTGGCAGCATGTCGTCAAATCAGAGTAGATTCATTTTCGATAATAAAACCACGATGTATTTTCTTAAAACCTCCGATTATCTCTAGTTGACTTTGATATGCTTCTGCGCAGCTGAACCTTCCTTCCCCAAATTGGTAGACGTACTTGAGGTCCAAGCACAGAACCGAGAACCTATTGACTATATTATATTAATATTATAATTATGGTTGGAGATTTAACCTTTATAGTAAATTTCCCGTTGTTAAACTTTCTTGCGTGATTCCTCTCCCTATAAATCACGTCCTCAACGGAGGGGTTGATGAATGAGAAAGAGGTGATTCACTTCTTCAAGGTCGGCCAAACTCCATTCAAACTGGCGTGCATTCTCTCGGATTACGGCGTTCGAGTGAGAATGACTAGAGGCTATTAAACCTTTAAAAGCTACCTCGAGAATTACTTTCAAAACAGACGGGGTGCTCGCACACAAGTTTCAAGTGAGCAAACTATTAAGTCAGGCGCTTACTTTGAGGCAGATACACTCCATTATGCCTCTTTGAAGATGGTTTTTTTTATAGAAATATGAATTCCTCTGTTAAAATCTGCGAAATCGTATTCAATATTTTAAGGTCTGTTAAAAGTTTCTGTTTATCTTCTTCAAGTGCTAATTATTATTTTAAATTATTCATGATTACTCTGATGAAGGAATCTTCAGAATGAAACAGGAAAAACTATGCCGACCAAACGAGACAAGAAACGAAAGTTATTCATGAAAATTAAATAGTCACGGCTCGAGGGAATAATACTTGGAAGTAATTTATAGTGAAGAGATTATGTCAATTATCTTAGATGTTATAAAAGAAGTACAAGGCTGTGGGAACAGATAATATCCCTGCAGAATTACAATAAGGAAATTGAAGGAAGAGATATTTTGGACTTCCTAGTAGAATTTTTAAGGCAGGAGTTTGGCCAAAAGATTTCAGCAGATCAGTTGGTGGTATCGGCCATCACTTTGTGGAAAACATTCATCATAAAATATAAAGGCACTTGGTTTTTCCCCAGTTTAATTTTAACACGGCTGTAGCGTTAAAAGAAAATTGTGACAAAACCAAGAGAATTTATCTTTTGTTCAGTAAATCAATTTTAATAAATCACTAAAAACTTTGCAATTTCCGTATAGAACTTATTACCGGTCGACCGGTATCATCGCTAAAGCGACATCATCAGGTCTGTGGAAAATACCAACCCATCGGACCTGATGATGTCGCCTTAGCGATGGCACCGGTCAACGTTTAATACATTTTATGTGGATATTTAAATATTTTTAGTGATTTATTAAACCGCACACTGCGTCAGCTTGGACTCAGGGGAAGAAAAACTGGTCATTTTATTTCCTGACTACACTACAACATTCCTGGAAGGTGAATTGAATGACACACACCGGTCTTGGGGCTGCAATAACGCCAATGTGCGCGAACGGTGAATAAAAAAATACATCATAAAACACCACATTACACTAAATACACCACAGCGAACCAACGCACATGCCTTACATTTCCTCGATAATTCCCTTTCTCGTTGTGCTTTCGTCACTTCCACAAGTCAAGTTCTCCACTCGGGCTCTTCCTGTCATTTCCCTATTATTCCCTGAAAGAACTAGACTGACAGCCATAAGTACAAAAAGTTCCTCTGATCTTTTGTGTTCTCCACAACATCGAACTTCTACCTATCACAAATCTTTTTGGAAATTATGATCACTAATGTGGAACAGCATCCCACGTGAAATCAAAGACTGTGTCATTACGTAGCTTTAAAAGGAGAATATATCACATACTATTAGAACAAAATTGTCCCCGATTTGGAATAAATTTACCCACTAAATACTACATTAATATATGAATAAATAGTAGTATGCATGTATGTATTTTATTTAATTAGTGCATATGGCAGGTACTAGCACACGTATGGGCAGCATTAAACCTTTTCTTTTCATGTAATCTATATATAAAATGTGCTCAATTGTGTACTGTTTCATTTTTGTATGTTCTTAGTGGACAATATATGTCCAAGAACAATAAATCATTATTATTGTTATACTCATTGCCATTGATCTTACAACACATTCCCATTTCCAACAATCCCCGCTGTAATTGGGAAAAGTACTCACACAATGTCCAAATCAACCTCATTCAACACAGAACGAAAGACCACATCAATCGATAAATATTTACAGAAATTTACCTATATTCACGCTATAATTCCCCACAAAATATTTTTTGTTCCTCTTCCAAATATCCTTCTTTCACAAATCCATCCAAATATCACACACTTCGCTCTCCACATGGAGCTGAAGTCACTGCTCTTACGCAAAGACACAACACTGCCCCTGTCATTGTGAGAGGAGATCATCGAGCAACATTAAGAGTATCATCAAAAATATTAAATTTCATTGAGTGAACTACCCACAAGTTGGTAAGAGAAAAATTGTACATGAGACGTGTTTGTGCGTGGTGGGCTCCGAAGCTGATCATACCCGAACTACGGGACGTTCGCGTGCAGGTTTGATCGCAGGTTTGATCGTTGAAGTTGATATTGCGGGAAGACTACAGTAGAGACTTACAGGAAGGCTATAGCCCCTATTCCCTGTTCCCCAATGCGAACACACCTTCTGGAATGTGTTTTCATAATCAGAAGCAGTGGTGAAGCCTGCTGATGCGATTTTGAAGGTCCTATCAAAAATTGGCTGGAAAAAAAGTTGGGCTAAGTGCATTGCATCCAATGGGGACTAATTTGAGAACCATTAAAATTTGGAGGATGAGTAAAGGTGTGCTGTTAAAGAAATATTATGATCATTATACATAAAGACTAAAGAGGGGATGACAAACGTACATTGATTTTTGTGAGAATAATTGGAACAGCATTTGCGATGTACGGCCGTGCATTTTCATAGTGCAGCATCCATCCTATTTTGAAATATGGTCTTTTGCGATTTATGTAAACTTGGAGAATTTTCATTATAGCTCTATATTATGCCTCATCAACAGTTGTGTGTGCTAATAAGACTTGGTGTTACACCATTCCCTAAATATCGAAACTTTACGTGGCCATGTCTTTCCCAGCAGAAGCCACTTTGGCTTTTTTTGGTGTTGGTGATGCCGGATATTTCCACAGAGCTTTTCTGTTTGCTCTCAGGATCAAAATGATGTAGCCAAGTTTCATACTCATTCACTCACTCCTCATCTTGCTGTTATCAACTTCAACTACGAACAAACCTGAACGCGAACGTCCGGGTATTAGCAGTCATGAAACCCATAGCGCACAACCAACTCTCCCCTGAAATTTATGTTACCAACGTTTAAACATGAAATAGGTATAACTGGCCTAAATAATACTGAAAAATGTGAAATATTTTGATCACCTTCTAAATTGTTCAGCACCAAATTATACGTTAGAATTTTATGACATTTACGAGGCTTACAAATCATTTATTGAACAGAGTAGAAAAACACTGGATAGCCATTTAGGTGAATGCCAAGGTGGATATAGAGAGGGCAGATCTTGCCCAGAAAAGATATTCAATCTAAAGTCAATAATCTGCCGCAGGCTCTAGAAACATAGTTATACCATTTGTGGATTATAAAAAAGCATTTTAATCTGTTGATAGGGAAATCTTGGATAAAATAATCATAGAGTTTGGTGTTCAACCAAAATTAGCAATTCTAATCCGAAAATCTTACATGCTTCATCTCAAAAGTAAAATGTTTCGGCGAAATATCCAAATCTTTCAAAATAAACACGGGTGTAAGACAAGGTGATGGTTTTATATCCAATCCTTCCTTTTCAACTTTTCCTTGGAAAAATGGGTGAGAATTTGGATTGAAAAATTAAAGTAATACAAAGTATCACCAATAATATTGGGAAGAAAGAACAAATAATACAAATAAACTTTACCATTCGCGGATAAATTTTCTATATTTTCTAAATATCTGACCAATGCAGCAATACAAGGTAACCCTCTTGGAGGAAATAGGCAGCAGAATAGGTTTAAGAATTTCAACAGACAAAAATAAATTTATTACGAACATTAAAAATGCGATGAGAAGGCTTAGCTATAAAGGAAAGGATCCATAACAATGTAAGGAGCACATGAGGTAACCAAGGATATTTACAACAAGAAGTATGTATCTGAGAATGCAAAAATAAGGCATTATAATACAGTAGTGAAGCCAGAATGTCTATATGGAATCGAATGCCAAGAAAACCACTAAGGAGAAGGAATTGAAATTGGCACGTGGTTCATAGGTAGCCCTATCGAATAAAATAATATTTGTTGTATTTTTACGATCTTGCGTAGCACAAGTAATCCCTTATATTAAAAATAATAGTTAATTATGGGACATTAGAACTGCAACTGATGGCGGAACCTGACAAATGCGGACCTCAACCTCGACACTGAAGATGGAGGTGCGATAAGTGCGAGCTAATTTTAATTATATTTAATTGGGAATATTTTTGATTGAATTACTGAGGTAGGTAGCTCTCCAGGGAAGATCGAAGAAATGCAGTTTCCCAAACTCCTTAAGAGAGGATCGAAATTGTCGGTATAGACTTAAAAAAAGGAAAACAGAGAATGGAAGCAAAGAATTCTAACCGTTCAATAGGACAATTCCCACGATGGTTTTTTGTATGAATTATTGGTACCGGATGCGTGGTTTTCTGAATATTTTTTTAAATCAGAAAATTAAATTTATCATTGCAGTTTTGCTTTAACTATACCTACTTATATCCAACATTTTTGAATGTTAAATCTTATTATTTTCGAAATGATCCATTTCTTAAAGTTGGCTAGTTGTTTTTTTCCTCTAAAATTTCCGTATTTTTTGTTCAAGTGAAGCGTGTTACCAAAGAAAGGAATGTTGGTGGAGGCAGTTCCGATGGCCAAGGGGCCCAAAGGGGGGAGGTGGGGCTTTGGAAGATCGGGAATAAGGGCCCTTTGGGGAATGGGATCACGCGGGAGGGGATTCACCCCCCGGTTGGGTGGCGTAGGGGTCAAAGGGAAAATAAAGTCATGCTTCCGGAAAGGCTCCACCGGAGAGCAGTAGCGAGGGAGTGCGCCTGTAGAAGTGCTCTACGTCCTAAGAGAAAGAATAAGGCACGAGGGGGAGAACGTTAGGGCTCTGAGAGAAATAATTTGCATTTCGGGGTGGGGGTTGGGGAGGGGGGAGAAGAAGAATTCCCAGAGGTCTCGGAAACTTCGCTAGCAGGTTCAGGGTCACTAAGAAGGAGGGGACCATAATCGGTCGTGGGATAGAATATGCCTTTGGTCTATTTCTTTCGACGGTCTTTTGCCCTTAATTTAGAACAATCACTTGTCCTGTTTATTTGAGGTTTTTTTTTATTATTATCTCGGTGTCATTAAGGAAGCATGGTGATAGATGATCTTTTTCACAAGAAAGAATTTTCAAAATGAAA
>LYUA01000025.1:41736-55201 GCA_002093875.1 Calopteryx splendens
TATCAAAATGATAAGTTGAAATTGGGTTTTTTGAAATAAAAAATTATTAGTTTTATAGTTTAATAGGTTTTAATGCCAAGTTTTTTAAAACCAATATTGGTTATTTTTACTAAGTGACGGCCAAGTTTGTCGATTTTATTAATCTTCCTTAATAATATTATTAATTGGCCATTAAATTGCACGATTTTAGTTACAAATTTAATTAATATTACGCATGTAATTTCTTAGCAAAAGGTGTTTGCTTATTTATTATCAGCGAATTTCATGCAGAGAAAAGCTGTCCAAAGAAGTGATATTAGCCGCCAGCGAATTCTCATTCATTTGTAGAGGAAAACCTGTCAGGCAGCGGAGAAATGGTGTATTAGGCGAGGGGAAAGCGAACCGCGAACCCTGTGGCGCACGAAAATTTCACAACCAGGATGAGAAATGGGGGGGGGGGAGTTTCTTTCCCTGCGCACAATGTCTCCATATCCCAAGCATTTAAATTATCCAGAAAAACACCGATTGTGTTTGTCTAGGGACTGAACAAAGTCACCAACACGACTGAAATTCGGCCAGCACTAAAAAGCTCATCACTACCGTAGGTAATTAGCGTATAATAGGTTATCCACAGTAAGGATAGTAATTAGGATTAGTAAGGATTTAGACGTGCATTCACAACTATTATATATTGCAAATAGCGTGAATCGCCTCTTGTTTGTTCTACATCATTTGCTTCAGCTCTTCATGCTTTCTAACTGCCTTCGTACCGCTCAAAACCCCTATTACTTTCCTTCATTTCCCTCTTAATCTTCTATTTCAACCTGTAACTTTTCACTTCCTCTAAATTATTTTTTCCTCCCACCTTTTCCCCTTGAAATTTCACTTAAAGAATTCCATCTACCCCGGAAAAGTTCGGAATATGTACGCAAGGAAAGTCAACAGGACTGCTACTAACCTACCTTTCAAGCATCTAAAATTAAAGAGGAAAGGAGAATGACTTCACTCAGATGTCGGGGGACCACTGAATCCACCTATGCTAAATGGAGAGTAATATTTCGAAACAATTTTGAATGATTTTTTTAAATATTCCGGTAGTTTATCTTCTGGGAACAATGGAGAATATAAGAACTTCTGCCAAGAAAGAGGATTAAAATTGGAATAAACAACCCCGTATAGGTCGCAGCAACGAATCAAACGCTTTTGAATAAGGCAAGGCCCTTGCGCGTAGACACTAATCTTCCTCGAACTTTGAAGGGAGAATGTGAAGTTAACCGCCCCGCCTCGCCTAATTTGTAATGATTACGCCTTTGATTTACAGCGGGTATTTCAACAAAAAGCAACTCGATAAACGAAATTGAATTACTGGAAATTTATGGTATTGAATAGAGAGGTACATTTTGGAGAGGGAGATTAAGGAAGAGGAAATATCTTTTTAAGGAAATGGGTAATAGAAGAAAAGGAGGGATGAGTCTTGACAGAGAATGCTCTCCATTGGGTGTCTCCATCTATGTTTTCCCAACAAAACTGAGAAAATCAAAAGATTATACCGGTCAATGAAATGAAAGGTATGGAAAACAATAATGCTCTGCAGCGGCGTTTTCAGCCGAGGTAGTGAGACCCTTAACGCATTTAGACACTTGAAATTACATTGACAGAGAAATGCAAAGATAAGGAAATAATCCGTTGACGACGAAATATTGACATCCTATTAGAAAAATTGTGAAATACATAGTTGATAAGGGGTTTTACAGAAGATACTTTACGATACCAGTTTTTAGAGACAAAACAGGAACGAAATAAAATAACCAAGAAGTATTTAGGGAAGGTAGAGAGAATGAGCCCAAAAAGGGATCAAATATATCGGTGTTCATTTAAGGTGTTGTGTCTACCCCAAAACGTTCAAATATTAGTTCCATTAGTAAATAAAAGAATTCAGTGCAGAGATTTCCATTTTGAATTTAAAAAAATTAATTTCCTATATGATAACTGTTCGGGATTTTCACTATTCGAAAGCTAAAGGTTAGCAGGTAATAATTATCTACTGTCCGTCTGTCACGCCTGATTAAGAAGCTTGGTATGGAATTTGAACGCTGTCGTGGTTGAAGGTAGAAATGGTGGTGAGGTAGGGGAGTATGGAATAGCAGAGAATGCTGAAACTGAAAAACCCCTGCACGACGAACGAAATTAAATTATTGATTCCAAAATAGGAGAAAATTAATAAAGGTACATATTGGTAGAAAACGAATCCATAAATGAATAAACAAAATGATAGACAGTAAATTAATTGGTCACTTATAATTACGTTGAAAGAGAAATGCATAGATATGGAAATATTTTATTGATGGGGAAATACTGACACCATGGTGAAAACACTATAAAATAATTTTCAAGGGGTTATAAAAGGTATGCGACATCAGGTGCCAGAGTTGAAACAAGGATTAATTAACGGAATGTGAATATATTTAATAGAGATATTTTAAAGTATTTAGGGAATGTGTAGATATAAACAAACTAAATGGTATAACCACCGCAAGCAGGAGGTGAATCACATGCATACATTTTTGAACAAATTTTCCTATTCATTTTAAAATTCCTAGAGTGCAAAGAATTTAAAAAACCTACTCCATGGACCAAAGCCATGAATTCTTATTTTTAATTTGTTCCTCGATTTACTAAGGCTGGCGAGGCTAGGCTAGGCGATTTGATGTGGGATCCTAGAGATTCTCATTAATCTTCCTTTGCGATTTCTCAGCGCACACCTGTGCCCAGGGAGAAGATGGCCTGGCACTGGCGATCTTCGTCGCTGGGAGGCGCTTCGGAGACGTCCTTCGGCATCCCGACGCCGGAGGCCTTGTGACAGCTCTTCGCCTACTTCCGACCAGGAAGCCTTGGGACTGGGATCTCATTCTTCTCTTGCTCGTCGGCCCTGCCATCATTCTAGGGGACTTAAATGCCAAGCACCGGACTTGTCAAGTACCTCCAATGAGAGAGGAGAACATCTCGGAGATCTCTATACACCTATCTGACTCCGAGGAGAAAACTAATGATGAACGATTCCCTGCCAGTCAAAAAGACTACCAGCACTGCGTTCACATATGAGCGACTCACTCAGATTTTTGAGCCTCGGCGACGATTTTCCCTCCCATTGTGACGACAACCGTTTTGTTTCAGCATCATAGGCGTATGACCACGTCAGTCATACCGTTTTTTTTATCAGCACTTGAATGGTCAAATCCCTTTCCGCGGAAGATCCCGGGCCCCTTTCCGTTCTTCTGTCAGCAGGTGAGACACATACTTTGAGGCAACACGATTCAACATAGGTTTTTCGGTCAAGTTAGTGAACTTTTACAGATGCCTACTGTTTCCGACACTCCACTGGCAGTCAGGCCATGGCTTTTAAGTAGGTATCTTAGGACGCGCTTACTCAACATGCAAGCCGCCCATCGGCGGGGAAGGCCGTCCAGATGTGGGACCGTCTTCAATGGACGCTCGGCCCGATTATAACCGCTGGTTATACTACTTGCGACTACACGCCAACAATTCTCTCCTCGAAACCCGTTGTCACTTCTGGAAATTATCAGTAATTGTTTTTCCAATTTGAAACGGAAATCTCACGCAAACATATTGATCTTCGAGATCCCTTGCTGTTTAACTCACTTGAAATCGCGGTGGGTATTAAACACATGTCACTCAAGCGCATGTAGTTCGATAAGTAAGTGTTTAGGCTCAATAAAACCATGGCTAAAACAAATCTTACGATTTCTAGTTCCAGTTGCCAAGCTCATTAGTCGATTATTGCGCGGTGTCTTTTCATTAGTTTTCCATTTGAAAAGTTCGGTTTATAATTTGACCTCTTACTATTATTCCCCCATATAGACCAACCCATGCCTCCCTTAACATTTCCTCAGCATTTAAGTTAAAGAGCATTTTCCATTTAGCTTATTTTCTCAATTCTTCTTTGTGTCCATATCTTATAAGCATTTAGTGTTCTCCCTTCCACTTTTATAAAACAGAAATTTTTTGGGCCGCAAAGGCTCCACGTCTGAGTTTTCACTAATATTTTCTTTTCTTCTTCAATAAGAATTCCTATCATCGATTGTCCTCTCGTCATAATTGCTTGCAAAAGCTATTCTGGTAGTAATTTCTTGTTACTATATGCTTATTTTCATCCAAAATACTTCCCAAATACGTGAAATGATCCAACTGGTCTTTTTTAAGCTCTCCGATTTAAATGTGTTAATTACCTCTTCCTCTTCGTGAGAAACTCATTAATTTCATTTCTTTAAAGATTTATCTACATGCCATATTAATCACAAGGATCATGTAATGAACTCAACAATTACTACAATCTCTTTTCTTGCTAGCTCTGAAGTTATATCATCCGCAGAATCTAACCGACTTAATTAACTTCCCACTTACGTTCGTCCTTACCTTACCTCCTTCCCTTCCTTGCCGCTCTTAATGTTTTAGCCACGCACACGTTTAAAAGTTCGGGAGATGACGGATAGCCCTCTCTTGCACCCCTGCTTATTACTGACCATTCCAAATCTCTACGAATACTCGTGCAGTCTCGTTTATTTCGAATGACATCCTTTTTTATCCGTTCTCCTTGAATACTCTAGAATAATTTAATTGACTGTGTCCACTCTACTCTGCTGAACGCCTCCTCGGGAAATAAGACCTTCGATATTCGTTTTCATGTGATGAAACTATTCCAATGACACCTCGCGTTCCCTCTTGTTCGTGAAACAGAACTTATCTCAAATTAATATACCTTTTACCATCTTCTCCAAACTTTGTTTGATGATTCTCAGCACTACTCCAGTCCCGAGTGGAGTTTACCTGACGGCTCCAAAGTACTTACCTAAATACATATGCTTTATTCTTTTCGGAGATGAAATTTGAATTCGCCTAATGAATTCCTCTTTTCAAACATTTCCTCAAAAATTCTACGAATCACCCCATTGTAAGTTTTTCTCCTTTTTCCCTTACTCATCTGATGCTGAAATTATGCATTCTAGCCGTTCATTACGCCTTAATTTTCCTTAATGTACTTTTTATCTCGTTATCTACTCATAGAATTCAGGACTCAAGTTATTCCTCAAGTCCACTTCCCTTTCTGAATCAAAGATTAATTATCTAATATCGTACCGAAAATTACTTTCACGAACTCTTTTCATCCTCTCTGAATCTCTCTAGGTCCAATTAATAGATTTCTTATCTTATCTCTTAAAGTTAATATCGTTTTTCATAGTCTATCCCGTGAGAATTTATTCTTATTCTTGCATGTGCGTTCATTTCTTTATCTCGGAAATTTCTCCACGTTTTGCATTACTCTTTCCGCTACGTTCCCCTTTTGGTTTCTCTCATTTGTTTAATATGTAGGTATATCTCTGTTCACTCTCATCCCCAACCCTGTGTTCGCATTCTTCAATTTTCTTCTCTCTTTCATGATCATAATCATCTCTGCTACTATCCATTGATTCTTAAGTATTTTATATTATCTCTTTCTATTGTTTCTCCCGCAGCTTCTAATGTTTATTTTTTTTAAATATCCTCACATTCCATATTTTTCAAAACCCCATGTTCTCATCATGAACACTTTCAACCGATTACTTTATTCCTAAATTTTATTCCAATTAATGCTTCTGCATTCCAGCTGAATGGATTGATGGTGTCTTTTCCTAAAACTGTGTCAACGGATAGTTATATCTATTTGGTTTTTACCTGAATCACATGGAATTTTTCATTCAATTTTACACTCGTGATTTAAAAAAATGAATGAGTAAACCTCATTCTTCCACAAAATTATTGTTTTCCCTCCGCGATCATTGTTCATTCTGAAACCGTCCTCCTATACCTCATTTCCTTACCTTACTAGCCTAGTATTTCATTCCAAAAACCTATCATTATCACATACTTTCTTCCATAATTGCTTCCAATTATTTCGTCTAGTTAGTTGATCAAAGGCATCCACCCACTTCCTCTACCCCTCACTACTGTTAGGGAGGTACGCTTGGATGTCAATTAACTCTGCTGACTCTAATTTCTTCTCTTATAACTATATTCTTTGGTCAACAGCGCTATATTTCTCTTCTCATTACTAAGTTAATTTATTTATAATACTTAATTACGATGGCTCTCATTTCCTGGTGCCCTACTCTATGAATTACTATATGGGCATGGTGCCTACTCCCAGTTGTCTTTCCAACAAATTTTGCAAATCTAGCATGTTCATACTTGCTTTCACTCTTTGTCCTTTATTTTTTCCAATTTTACCCATTTTCACTGCCTTCCTAATGCTTACACTCACTGTCTCTGTTATAATATTCGCTTTCTTTCGAGAGGAAAAGAGGGGATCCAAAAGCTTGGCGAGTCTCTTATTTGACAGGACCATTCATGCAATTAGTAGCTATAATTTAAACTCCTTTACCGGATATGATACATTTAAAAATGTCAATCCGAAGCATGAAGTGGAAAAATAATTTGTTTTTGTGTGTTCAGAAGATTACTAGTAATAATTGCAATCGCAGTAACTGGAGACTGAACTAGTTCCCTCTTTCAAGAAAAGTAGTTATAGCCTCGGGAGGCGTCCTTCAACTTAAAATACGTCGATTTGATTAGCACTCGTTGAAACGATTAAAGATATATCCTGTTATTGTTTTCAATGGAAATTTACAGTTTAAGTATTTTACTATTTGTTCAACTACTGTTGAAAACTGGTAGGGATCAGTTTTTTGCTTGGGATTTTTTTTATGGATCAGGAAAGGATGGTGGCACATAAACCCAATGAGAAAGTTCCACTTACGACCGGAAGGTCTTGGAATCAAAATCTTTGCGTTCGAAATACCCATCTTTAGCCCAAGTGGTGATATTTCCTGTAGGTACACAAAAAACTCCGTGGGAAATTGCACTTTTGACAGGGAAAGGAATTTCTTCCGTTAATGAGTGAACTTCACACGCAGTGAATCCACGCTCGCCTACCATAAACCAACGCCAGAGTCAAATACTGGTTCGGCTGTTAACATATCATGAATGAATTTCTTATGAGAGAATTTTTATTCATGCTTTTTTGTTCATTAATTGCATGTAAACTGGTTAAGGGTTGGAATTTGTTTCTTTAAAACTGCGTTAATACTTAGAATGTATGGAAAAAAATGTTCTTGAAGGCGAAACGCATTCTGCATCTTAATTCATGTTCATATAATGGCGGACTGACGCCTTCAACAAAGGCATCAGCCCGTAACAAGGATTTGGTTGTTCCAGAAACTCAGGGTTTGTTTCTGGTCTATTTAAAGTTCAAGAATACACAGTCTTGACTGAAGATATTACAGTTAAATAGTTAGTACAGTTGAGTCATTTGCTCATACACGTGCCTATTAAGGACGGTTTCGGATAAAAAATATGTAAAAACTTTAAAAAACTTTACCAAAAGCATCGGCTATTGGCACGAAAGAGAACATTCCCCTCATTTTGAGCTAAACGGCAAGTATTAAATTACGTATTATCCCTCTCAATGAAAAAATCTTTACTCATAAACATTTCTTTTATCGTCATGAAAAATGTCAGACGACGATTAAGATTAGTACGATGAAGTCCAATAACATCAATGAATTCTTTCCATGAAGTCCATAGACTCATTCCAATTTCGATTCTAGTCCAACATTTCATTTTACCAATATTATTAAAACTCGATTTTTTACCTTTCTGAAAAGTTATGACAGTTAAAATATGTTTTTTTTGAGAGTTTGAAACCGTGGTCTTTAGTGGTGATAGTTTCCGTCACTGCTTTTTCTAATATTTTCATAAGTATGATAAAATGCCCTTAACAAATGCTGCAGGGAATTTATTTTAATTTCGGATGCTAGTAATACAATTGCTCCATCCTTATTTTATCTGTGTTGTTTCGCCTTATTATTATGTTTTTTTTTCAGTTCTCCAACCTTCCCTATCCAATGCTCTCATCTCCTACGTCGTGATGGCTTTTCCGACTCTCCTCCCGCTTTATTTAGCCTGCATACTTATCTCTTGTCTTCCCCATGGGACATTTCCTTCAATGATGTCCATGACAAATACATTATGTCTCAAGCTGCACCTAATTCATCCAGTTCTGCTTTCCCATATTGCTCCCCATACGACCATTTTCTCTCTTAATGTCCTGCATATGTTTTTCTTCATTTTCTAATCCATTTTCTACCTTTAACATCCAATTTCAGCCTTATTTGTAAGAGGCTCCTGATATCCCCCTCTGGTGTTAATTTCCATTAGCCCATGCTTTTAGCTCAAGCATTTCCACGCCCCCGTTGAATGTTTTCACGTGTGGCATCCTTGTTCGTAAACATAATTATTTTAGCGTACCAGATGCCTCTTCTCCTGGAGCGCCTTCTTAACTTGAGTTAAGATGCGTTTGATAAAAATGTGATGACCATATACTCCTTTTTTTAGCATTTTAAAATGTCATAAAAAGATCACCACTCCACTAATAATATCTTCTCCCACTTACTTATATGCACACCGAAAAAAAACCATATAAAACCTTTTCCTAGTATTTTATTTTCAAATAAATAGGAACCCTTTACGAACCACCTACAGAATTCAAGCATCATTCAAACTTTTCTTGAGTGTGATTCGTAATTATCACATGAATTCAGTCATTTAATAATTATCGAAAAGTCTAGTATTAAATGGGAATGTGAACAAACTATTTTCAGACATCTAATCTAATTGCGATTCGCTATGTTCTTCAATGAATCTCATTGCATTACCCCCTGTGGCCTGTGATACTAATTTAAGTTTATTCAGGTTAAAATTACAGTTATATGTGTGATAGAATAAGAGAGATGGAAATTGTGCCTCACTTTCATTAAATTATTGTTTCCTCTTGCAATAATATCCGATGTTTTATTAGAAAAAAAATTCTTTTTGCCATAGTGTTCTCGGGCGTCGAGCTCATAACTTTTCATGACGTGTTCACTGCGTGATTCTGTCGTTATCTGATGAAAACATCGAATATCTGTTAATTTTTGCGTTTCTCTAATTGCAGTGCCTACGTTGTTATGCTTTCAGGCATTGTGGTGCGAAAGTCGTTCGGCTAATCAGGTTGAATTATCATCGCATCGAATCGCATTAATCGAATCACTTTGCCCCGATCGGTCGAACGACCTGTGAGTTGCACTGGGCACGGAAACTTGGCTTTATGCGCTTTATGATGCACCCGGTGAGACATATCCTTCCCCCACCGCCAGTCTTCTACGGCTCTCCGTTTCCACAGAATTTAAGGCTCTGGAAGGACTCATCATCACATTGCCAAAATACGAGAAGTCTCTGTCACTACCACTGACTAACAGGTAGACTTTGGTTGTCAGCCATATCTCACGTTACGCGTCGGTGGCAATACTTAAGCAAGCCTTCGACAAGTATCCTCAGTAAAAAACGGTACAAAAACTAAGACACTACGATTTAAATGGGAACGTAATTGCTTGAATGAGGAATTCTAATCTCAGAGCAAAAAAAGTGCTACTTAATTCAGCTCAAATGAGGAATGGAGGTGTATAATACGGCATGGTCAAGAAAAATTTGATGGACCCCCTGCTCGACCTAATAGGCATTTACAAAATAATTCGCATACTGGGTTAGTTGGGTGGGCATCGTGCCTGCTTGCTAACAATACGGTCGCGGGTTCGATTCCCACCCCATACATGGGTGTAGTCAACTCCGGTTGTTTGGCCCCTGGGAAACCCGGCGTCTAGCCTAGAGTGGGTGGTCGGGATCCCAAGGGGGATCACAGGAAACGTCCAGGGAGCAAAAAAAAACAACGCATCAACGGCAGCACTAGATTGTTTACTGTTGCCACAGCGGCGCAAAGGATAGTAAAGGTTCCATTCCAGTACGAGGTATCCCGTCGCGATTAATACCTCGGATTGATGTGGAAAGCGATAAAATTGTGGAAAGGAAGAAAGGAGGAACGCGATATTACAATTGAAACAGGCGAGGTAGAAACTTTAGCACCCAGCTCAACTTTCAAAGAGTGCCCACATTATGTGAACGCGTGTAGGTTTGTCCGTCTCTGAGGAACTTAAAATATTACACGGGTGGTGGTGAAATGTAATAAAAATGAAAATGAGATGTTTTTCACCGTGTTTTCACCGTGGTGGCATTCGGAATGTGCGGCGAGTGTGTGGGAGACATCGGAGAAAGTGCTAATTAAGGAATTAGATGAAGTTCACGAAGATCCTCCAGATCATATATATTTCCTATATGAAAGGAAAGAAAGAAAGTGTGACGGGGTTAACGGGGAAACGAGGATGGGCGTGTTTCAAAACGCGAAGGGAATAAGCGAGACTAATGCCCGTATTCCGAATCGTCACTCCCACCTCCACTCCCTCCCCGAGGGTCATTTGCAGCGGGACACTGCCCTCCGTGCGGTGCTTTCGGTGGACGACGTTGTTTGTTACCCTGAACAGAAAATATCGTTCAAATATGAGTTGAGAATAGAGGTGGGTGTGGACCCTGAACGCAGCAGCTGGGAACACTGCACGAAGGGCAACATAGATTGCCAGCAGATTGTGTCAAGGAGTCGGAGTGGAGTTTGGAGTGACGACTGAGTATGCGGGCTCAAGATTTTAAGAATGCCTCGGGAAATTGGAGTTTTCCTGGCTCCTCATTATTTATCGGACGTCTCGGGCCACTCGGACAAAATGAGAGAAATAAGACGCAATAAGTTCCGACGGATTAAGCTATTTTCTCTTCCATCGTGCAATTTGGGATGATTGAAGAGGAGATGGTGGAGTCAATTAAAGGTGATTGAAAGACTACCCCAAAACTTGTGACTGAAGAACCTAACTGCAATCTGCTTTTCTTTTGACCAACGTATCAGATGTGCCCGGAATTTTCCGGAGCCTGGTGGTCATAACAACCCCTGCCATGCGTACCCGTGGGGTTTGCTCTGGCATAAAATAGATGTAGGCTTGTGTGACTGACCCATCGCGTTGAATCGCGCATTGGTAAAAATATGCACTCAACTACCTACCCTGCAAGTCATCACAGGGTCATGCAACAATGAAACATTGTTATATGCAATTATTGATGCATCAGACAAATCAGGTTTCGTCTTCCGAATAAATCTGGCATCCAGAATGCATATCACCATCGAGGTTTGGCTATTTGTGCACTGAGAAAGCACCCATATTCGAATAAACTTTACTATCTCAAGCTTCACTTCCTGGAAGTTTTGAAAAAAAATGGTGAAACCTGTCGTACCAATAGTAAATATTTTCCTGTGGAGAAGTACATTCGCTATTTTTTCAAAAGGGATATCCGTATTCTAGCCTGTAACTTCACATCTAATCAATTGTACAAGACATCACTGGTTGGATGAGCTCTAAATTGAGTATGCGATGTCACATTATTTCATTCCACTCATTTTTATTAATCGCAATCCACCATGCCGATTGCAGAGGTCATCTTCAAGAGTTAAATTACCTTAAAACTACATGCAGTTTTTCTCTTGAAACTGAAATTGGCATGCTGAAATGGCGATGGGGACAGTCATTTTGTTAAAGATGCATTACGAGTTAATATCTTCCCACAATTTGGTCTTTCGCGATCGGTAGCCACTAGTGTCTTCAGATATATAGGTAATATGATTTCATACATTTTGCTACAGCAACATGGCTAGCCTCACTTCAAAGAGTATGGAATATAATTATTTTCTGTTTTTGGTATTAATTACTGTTTTGAATTCTTTTTATAGTGAATAATCACTTGGTAATCTTAATACACTTTCTATTAATGACTTTTTAATACATTTTGTGCGTCCGTCTTAGCTATTCATAGAAGAATCCAACTGACTGTCTTAATCCATGCCAGTCACGACTTGATACCAAATGCCGAAATATAATTTATCGATTTACAACGATGGCCAACATTGCATTCCTACTCTTGCAAATTCTATATTACTCAGTTCTTCGAATGGATGGAGAAAATATCATAGTATCACTACCCTGCATATTTATTTAGAAAATATGGGGTCTAGAGTTAAATGCGAAGAAATGTACGGGTAAGCACTCCTTAGAAAAGACAAGGAACACTAATGCACCAGGAGATGTTCCATTGAACGCCGCTGACCAAGTGAAGTACTTGGGCAACACCATTGCATCGGAGCTTGTTTTGGGAAAACACATACGCAATTCATTCAGGGCCGCCCCGAAGAAGCTAGGGCATTTTATAGCGAATACTAGGAAAACTTGGTGAGGGAGAAGTGAAAGAGACATGCTATTTATCAATAGTTAGACCTCACATGGAAGATGCTGTGACCATATAGGTGACCCATCTCAAGAAACAAGAATTAAAGAATGATACATACAGGGAAAGAAGCCCGGTTCGTTAAAAGCAGCTGCAATAAGAGAACCCAGAGGGTCGCGTAATTTGGGATCGGGGTCACTAGGGAATCGAATGCTCAACTCCAGCTTTAAAATTTTATAGAGGTATCAATCGTGTGATCTTACATGCGACACGGAGGACGCAATCCATACTCACACACGACGCAGGCAAGTCGGACAATGACAATAATATTAGTGAAATACGCTGTCGAAGCGAAATATTCAGGATCACGTATTTTCCCCGCACGAACACAGCACAAGGAGGGGGAATCACTAAAAAGTACTTTCATGCCCCCCCCCAATTAACAGGCCACTTTCTCTTTTACTCACGGCTGTTGTCGTGACACCCCCTGCCAAGCGCTCTTGCGGCGGCATTCGGGTCACTATGCATGTGTCGATGAACTTGTGATTGCTAGAGAACTTATCGTAATTAGTGCCTCCAATAATAAAACCAAGAGAGCGGGCAACTTCCCAAACCTTTTAACTCGTGGCTGTCATTCAGGAATCGGCATACCTACTGTTCGTTTAATGACCAAGTTCCTCTTTATGTGGTCCTCTCAACTTGACGAAGTGAGGTGGCCGTGTATGTAGATATCAGAGCGTCTCATCATTCGTGCGTCGAGGTGGGCGAAAATGTGTTCACGTTAACGGTGAAAAATGGGCGGTGCTCGACAGCTCGTGACGAATTCCGGAGCTTCCTTTGTCTCTTACATCTTTATGTGCCGAGGGCTTCCAAGGGATTCGCTTCGCCTCCCGCCAAAAATACCCATTGCTCTGAGCTCTGCTCGCTTTTATGCGCACCTTAATAAATTATTAAGAAATGGCACTTATTTTGAAATTGTAATTTCTTATACCAAGGGCAATACTCCTTTTAAACTGAACTTTATACTCTAGGTTTTCTGGAATGACGTAATTTGAACTCTGAAATTAAAGTTGTACGTGTGCTGAAAAAAATCGCGTTTCTCACTAAGACCCCAAAAACAACGACTAATAATTACAGATGTCAATTATAATTCCATTCATGACGAATGTTGTTCATTGATATGCTTGGACATTGATAATTGTTGTATTCATAATTCGGAGTGCTAGTGTGCCTTTATAAT
>LYUA01000025.1:144435-159886 GCA_002093875.1 Calopteryx splendens
CCTCCCAACAACCACGCCCCCCCCTCCCGCGTGGACTAGTGGACGTCGGGAGAAAACTCTCGACAGGCAGCCATTCTGAGTGTGGTTCCACCACATCTGCTTCTCTACAAATTAGTGGACAAGGCTAGGCCTGTGCGATATTCGATTTTGAATGCGATGCGATGTAAATCGTAAGCGTATCGTAAAAGAGTTGGCCCATCTACTTCGCGTTATCGCACAATATTGCATGATATATCGCATTCCATAGTTTGGGGTGGCTGCTTATCGGCATTATACGAAGCCTTGGGGGAGGTGTTGTGCACTTTGACATTGACTGTTTCAATGTTGAATGCCCCCCCCCCTCTCGAGCTGTGTTCTTCTCCAGATCTTAATCGCATGATATACCATATCGCGTGATCTCGCAGATCGCGTAATATGGCTTGGTGACGCATAATTTCACAATGTGAATTAGCGAATTGTCCGGTGGTTAAATACTGACAATGAGACATAAATACGAACTCTACGACGGACTTGGCTTCAGTTAGTTGTATCCAGGTCACTTAACCTGTCGCCATTTATCGGTGGGTCAAAATACGAACGATAGTCAATGGAAGATAGACTTATTTTTGTAGTTTTTTTGTACCACAGAAATCATTGAACGAGTATCAACACTTACTTTCATTGCGCTTTGGTTCTATGCTTGCAATACAACTGCTGTACCGTAACTACTACCGTACTGTAACGTATTTGAAACATTTGTAACCTAAAATATTGGTAGTGTAAAAAAATCGACATAGTTTCAATTTAAAACTACGTAAATTTAAAATACCAAGAATATTACCAATAATTAGTGGCATAAAAACCTTAAAATTTGAGAGTGATGACCAACTGAAAAATGGCGGCGGATCACGTGACCTAGCTTCACTTTTGTATGCTCGGGAATGTAGCAAGTGCACTATCTAGTGCGTAATGAAATCTCTGACTCAATATAGCTTTGCTAAATTACATGAATATCGCAATCGGTACATCGCAAAGCCCTACAAGTACTACAAAAGTGGAAATTAACAAACAATTATATACTCGGGAACAAACTCGAAGGCTGGATTATTAGTTTGTGGGGTGTGCCTTAGACAGGAGCTCCGAGCACTCTTTGGCCCCTTACATGATCCTACTTTTATCTACCTCCCACTTGCAGACTTGGGACAACAGCTCCAGCAGTATAGGCCAACAGATAATCCAACCACCGTCCGAGCCCAATGGTGCTTAAACGTTTGTGTTTTTAATGAACTGACTTCTTGGGGGAGGGTTAGAGGTCACCTTGCACAAAGGTAGTGGTAAACACACATTGGTAGTGTGAAATTCACACATCAGGGTGGGGTGTGGTGCACGTTCCATTTCCTTGGGCTGTGATCTGGTGCCCGAAAACAAGATTCATTAATGCTAACGACGAGTTCCCTAAGCGTCACCGTTAGCACCTCACACAGTTGTTACTAGAACGGCATGAATGGTTTTACAGAATGATGCATGAGAACATAGTCCAGCGCTTTGCCAATCCAGATGCATAAACTCTTTTCGTAGCCTTAAAAGTTGGTATCCAACTGTTTCACGTAGGAATCACGCTCGAGCTTCTTAACACATTGTTTCTGATGGATTTTATTCAAATTAATTAGTCATTTAGTAATAATGAACATTGATCCCCATGCAATAAAGGCCGGTTATCATTACTCTTTATAAAATAATTCCCCACGCAGTTTATTTGTTCATATCCATAATTTCATTCGTGAAGTTCCACTCGTTTGCATTAATTAAAATATTTTATTGATTTAATCGATACTGACTTGTTTCAGTGCTTATTATTTCTCATGTTTCATTCGAAATTTAGATGTAGCTCCAGTCTGACCCTTCTCTTTAGAGAAAGTATTCATCGAAAACGGTCATCAATTGATTTTCCTTCGCAGTCTTCTCGGCCATACGTTTCGTATTATTGATGTCGCTTTTTTAAATTATGATTGAAGCTCACCTTTTGATAAATTATAATATTTGCTCGCCTCTACTTGTTCCGCGGTAGAGCTAAAACGGAAGTAAATTAAGACATTGAGTTCTATTTTAATTTGTCAAACTGACAGTTTCTTGTGACCAAATGAGAATTCTGACAGTAGATGCCTTAATTCGAGTGGTTGATGACGACCGGTTTCACCTCAATAGCATAGCTCCTGAATATTATTAATAGTAAACTTCATAAGAAGGTTAAACCAGTCAAATGGTTTGATAAATAAAATATAAAAAAATACTATGTCTTGTACTTCTATGGATATCCACCATTCTACAAAGCCACGCTTGAAACTTTATACTTTACAAAGCTTTAAAGCTTATACTTTACAAAGATTGTAAGATAGTCGTAATCGTTCACATCTTCAGGATCTGTACCACAGTGGCCACTTCGGCATTGCGCTGTCTTCGCCACCTCTCTGGCTAAGATAAAAATGGCGTGTTTGTGCTTATGAATGCGCTCGTGCGTACGTCCCAAGTATGTGCTTTGTGTTACCAATCAAGTGGTTCCTGTCCCCATCATCGTTGGGTTGTCATCTTCAATCCTCTCTCCATGTCATGGGACATCTCTAGCCATATTTTGCAAGCCTCGAGGAAGCAGGGAAATTTGCTTAATTATTATCGTAGTCTAAACTAAATTTTAATCATGTCGTAACATATGTTTACACTGCCAGTCGTTTTATTTGGGTAGACTTTTGCATCGATTAATTGCAGGCAGACGCAGAGGTGTTTTATCTAGCGAAATTCGAACTAAGAATCTATAGAGAAACTAACGATAGTTAATTACACTTGCTCACATAGCTGGAAATATATATTTAGTGTTATCACATAAAATCTCTCATCTCTGTATTTTTTGTCTTTACGCTTGTGCATTTTTAATTCGATCACCTCCCGTTTGGAGAAACCCAAGTTTAGCGGCATATTTGGAATTGTAGACAGCTTCCTTTAAGTCTTCAGCCTTGCTCTGAGGCTTCCAATATATATTTATCATAAAAGGAAAGATAATGTATCATAAAAACATGTAATACACGGAGGGGAAAATTATTAATGAGCTAACCGGAAATATGCGTGAATATTTTAGGATTCCGTTTCCTTTAATTGATCGACCTTTTTTTAGGATGTTTTTTCATATCTAAGAACGGATGGAGAAGGCGACATACCATGCAATCTATATAAAAAAATTCTATTTTCAATTGATTTGTTACGCATTCAAATTTTTGTCACACCATAATCGGGTTGGTGATGTGGAAACCGGCCTGTCAGGAGGCACTATACAGCAGTTATTAATCCCTGATGTAGGTGTTGGGCCGGTGTCTTTCGTCAACGTAGGACCAATCTGGGAGCTAGGACTGCAGACGATAAATTCTTCCTCCTAATCTCCTTATGCATGCCTTCGTTTCCGCATTTCCACAGGTATTGCCACCCTGACCTGGACCTCAAGAGTAATTTATTGCGATTATTTATGGGTTGTCGTGTTTCCCCTTTGCGGTCCCTTGAGCACTACCGTCCGGCGAGTAACAAAAACGTTTTCTTTCCTTGGAAGATTTTGACAAAGGGAGAAGGAGTCAGATTGCACGTTAATCCCCTTAGCACTTCTAGTCACTTCGACTTTCGCTCGCATAACATTTACTACGAATGTGAATACCTCGAGAAATTTATGAGCAGTCCTCGATATGGCGCCACGCCAATTTTCTTGTGAGCTTTTGTTTTTGTTTTAGTTTTTACCTGATCGCTTGAAAAAATTAGTAAATTACCGACAATATGTAGGCTATTGGCGGTGGGCCCTCTCTCTCCTCCAGAATCACATTCTAACATTTGCATCCAATCCAGCGTAGTACATTTAAATGGGACATGCCTACTCCATTTCATCAAAATATTATGCACTCCCCAAGTGGGATAACGCTAAAATAGAAAAAAGCATGGATGCGCCCCACGTAACCATCAGGCTTCAAAACCAAGATTGGTTTGATAGGTCGCTCACGTATTTACCGAGACCAACATACATTCACACTTTCAGAGTAAAGGACTTCCTTTCCATGTGCCATATGAAGTTCTTCGAACGCCATATTTATATATTATCATATATTTATATGGATCATTATATGGTCATATATTCAAACGGATAAATCACCGAATTCGTATCGGAACCTTCCAGACGACAGTCCTAACTAAATCATGTCAGTTGCGAAAGATAGAAATTGTTACTTACAATTAGCGTAGAAAAACATTTCGTTCCTTCTCCAAACTCTCTTTCTGAGATTATTGAATCTAAATTATTGACGTTTCTGACAAAATATTATCTGACGTTTCTCGTAGTAATAATTTTGATTGATTTTATTCTTGAGCTTATTCAGACAGGAATTGTGCATTTGGCAGTGGAAATTGTGACTAAGGTATATTGTTCCATTGAGATATACATAACAATGAACTCGAGACCCTCAGCGTTCAGGTGAGCCGGAGACCGCGCTGTTGTGACAGAGGTCGCCTACACAACCATCACCAAGAGTTTGCCTTATTTTGTTTTATAATGGGTGATAGAACTTGGCAAGGAACCGTGGGCAGCAAAAGGAGAGTAACTGACTGAATGTGTTCATTCCACACGCCTTAGGGATATTTTACGGAGTGAGCTCTACCATCTCCTATGCAACCAACCTACGGGAAGACGGCTACTCATTCATGTAATATTGAATGGCAACTCGTCTCTGATGAAACCTTTAAACAGTTAAACTCAATCACTTTATGCGTCGAGTGTAGGGAACTTAGAGAGAATTTTATTTTAGATTTGTTTTCGGTTGGGACCCGGAGTCTCTTGGTCCAAGGCCAAGAGAATGTAAGATGCCCAGTTTTATTGTTATGGGCTCTGATCTCTGCCCTAAAAGATGTTTGTGTGGAATTGCACGAAATACATGGGGAGGATCCTTGGTGTTCCTACTTGACCTGGCGCTTGCACTCACACCCTACGCAAGAATATTATGGCATTAACACCATCTCTGTCATCTACGTGGGGTCATTGGTGCTGATTTATAAATGACGTTGGATAATAGAGGAGCAGGTTAGGGATGGGTTAAAGTAATTTACCGAATTCGGAAGGAATTTAGCACTTCATATTCCATTAAATCCCAATAACAGGCAGTCTCTTAATCTGACTTTTTCTTCCAAAACCAGTTTAGAAGATTACCTTAACTTAGCCTTTAGGCCACACGCGATGTGTTGCTACTTCATTCACCCTTTTCTCGGGAAAAAATGAAAAAGTGTTCCGTGTTATAACTCAGTTTCGGAATCGTAATCGAGAAGTTGGGTCTCGTCGGAAGCCTCGGGGAGAAGAGGAAGATGTGAGCAGGCTCATCTTTCGGGGATATTTTGGCATGTGTTACTGTAAGATGGCGGGACACTGGTTTATGCTTCGGCAGACGACCTTTTCCTCTCTCACACGCACACCAAGAAAGACTTTTATAATTCGCGATGTCTCTCGGGTCAGCACTTTCTCCTTTTCGAGATGAAGTAATATTAACGAGTACCCTCTACTCTAAGAAGGGTGAATAAAGTCAAATTCCCAAATGTCTACCTCAAGTTGATGAACGAAAAATATACTATCGTCTATAAAGGAATTAGATTATTGAATTGTCTCTGATATCAATATTTTTGTCAGCTAAGACAGTATTGGAATATTACAGAAAATTATTTGGCCCAGAAATCGAGCTCTGACAATTGTATTTTTAATGCAGTAAGAAAACGCACTGACCATTTCATCATTGCGATTCCTAAAATTATTAAATTTTGAAATATTTTTCATGCATAAGACGGACATCATTCCCCTTCTAATTACTCACTAATCGATTAATAAAATCACTCGAGCATGATTTAATGACCTAAAACCTTATAAAAGAACACTATTCATGGGCAATTAATCTAGCTTCCAAGTAGTGACGTTGAAAATGTGATTTTTATAGTTAAAAAAGAGATTTAATTGTTCTTTTCATTCAATGTTCTTTTCATATTTTCTTAATCCCATGGCGTATTTCCTAGTCTACTCATTGAGTCATGACGATCGAAGTACGAGAACAACCGCACATCGTGCTGTTATATTCATTTTTCATTCAATTGCTTGGGAAATAGACTTAGGTAGTTATAGACATAGTGTGAAGAAAAAAAGCTGTGTTATCTGAGCAGTTCGAGGACGATATTTCCCCGAAATTTTAAGTTCACTTGTGCGAAGAATGCGGTTACGATTTCATTTTTGCTGGTGAAAACGGTAATCTAGACCCGCGAGGTGGCGAAGAAAAGACCGCGCTATCTTCCTTCCAGGAAAGTGTGTGAAAGTCAGACGAAATGCATTCTATTTTTTCCTCGAAAAATTCAATCCGATTGGCCGGCAAAGAGGCGAGTGGAGGGGGGGGACGGAGGGGGGAAAGGTAGGTTGCAGAACGCGACCAACCGGGCCGTCGGCTGACCGCGACGGGTAATCTTTCCTGGACCAGCAGGCTTTAATGAAGGGTGCGGCTGGGGATCGGGAAGGGCGTTCGTTCGTTCATTCGGGGCGCCTGTAAAAGTCCGACCTTGTCCCCAGGGCCACGAGGGGGCGCGAGTCAAGGAGGTGAAGGTCGCCTCGGGTGCGGTTTTTTTTCCCTTCCTGCTTTCTCTCCCTCCCGAGCGGGGGAGGGGCAAAGAGGAAAGGTAACGAAAGTTTTTAACGATGAAAAATTGCGGGCCAATGGGAAACGAAGGAGGCGTGCCACCTTGCGCAATCGCAACTGCTCTTCGCGACTCATTTCGGTGGGCTCGCTCTTTCTCTCCCCACCCCCCTCCCCCGCGCAGGATCAGCCGGACGAAAGCTGTTTTTTTGGCTCACCGTCCGAGAGAAAAGGGCTGCGTCGTAATGCCACCCCCGAAGCACGCGAGGCTTGATGTCTTCTTCGTCGTCGATTGGCACCTTTCTACTATGGCAACTTCACGCCATCATTTTCCGAGGGGTTATTTAATAGATCCCTGAATTCAACAAGAGAGATTCATGCATTGAACCCAACCATTGCGGTTAGCTTCACAACAGAAAAAATGTATTCATTCCAGCAACGAATTGAAAATCGTAAAATTTCGTTTATGAGAAAAGACGGAATTGTTTTTTTTTAATTAACTGCGTCCTTGTGGGTCTTATATTGAAGACGCAGCTGGCAGGGGATTTCATTTGCGAAATATTACGTTTTTCTTAGTTTGCCAATCCTTAAATAAGGCACTATGGTGGATGAGTTCAGCGGTTTTACATTCTGGTTTTGGTGGGAGAACTTCAGGCGAAATACCACAGGTAGGCGTCACGATGGCGGTGGAGCTTTTCAACGGAGCAGTGCGGTTTACCGCATGTAAAACCGGTGGAGCGAAGCAAGCAAGTCAATTGTGGCTCATATAAATGCACGAATTGAAAATAAAATCTTATCCGTGTGAAACTGTCATTTATTAATAAACGTAGTATCCATATTACGTAAATCATATGTGCTAATTGTAGCGGAAAAAGTTTAAGCAAAATTGTCCTTAGTCTCGGTTAAAGTTTTGAGAGAACTCATTGTCAGTACGAGTAAAAAATAATTGATCCTTTTTCACGTTTCCACGGTTCTGTTGCTCATGGTGTTATATCTCACATGAATTTAGTTGCCCTAAACTCACTTGGATAAACGAATAATATTATATTCTAATCAATGCGCAGCATTAATAGATTATTTGATTTATTGCAATATAACTAATTGTTCGCTATCCGTGAGTTCATGAAGGATCCTTTAGTCATCCCATTCTATCGATGCCTAAATAAATTAGCCATAGGTTGCATTGCACAATGACTTTTCCTTTTTACTGTATGTTCTTGAATTCCATTTTTATTTTTGCAACACTGAGAGATCTAACTAACTCCCAAAGTTAATCCAAACGTGTAGAGTTCTTATCTTAACCGGTCCAGAATTGTTCCATTGCGTACCGAAAGTTATTAACTCCATGAAATAATAATTTCAATCAATTCTTTATTCTTGTTAGTGTTGAAGCCATTTAATATATTACTGCAACAACGCCGACGCAAAACGAAGTCCAATTGTCGCCAGCACAAATTCGATTTCTCAAGTTGAATCGTGAGAATCCTTCAAACAATATAACTGCTAACATCACGGTTTTAGCTGTTCGCAATTTCGCATCGTATCTTGATCCAATAAACTTATGATCATCAGAAATAGAATTGCTCTTTAGGTGATC
This sequence comes from Calopteryx splendens, assembly GCA_002093875.1. Taxonomy (NCBI): domain Eukaryota; kingdom Metazoa; phylum Arthropoda; class Insecta; order Odonata; family Calopterygidae; genus Calopteryx; species Calopteryx splendens. The sequence continues at coordinate 152,692 of LYUA01000025.1, forward strand.
ATTTTCAAGTAATGGAAAAACGTACTTCCTTTGCCTGACGAAGTCGGCTTTACCATCGGTGTACTATTTCTTATTCTTCCCCTGAGTGTTTCCCCCTTTAGCCCCTCCCACTCCCCACAGCGTTTCCTCAAACCGTAAACTTCCCCCAACGATCACTTTCATCTTTTGTCACTCCTGAACTTCCTGCACTAGACCTCTGACAATATCTTTCACTCGGCATCCGAAGTAGTAGTTCATAAACACTGAAGTGCAACAAAAAGCCATCATCATGCTCTCATATAGGTTGTGTGTCCATAGGTAAAATGAATTTTACTCCTAACCTTATAATAGAGACATCAATGACAAATAATCCTGAACTACGCTTCACATGACAACTAAACCAATAACAACAATAGTAATAAAATCTAAAGCAATATAAAAATTTCCATTTTGAAATAACACCAATCTTACTTCTCCAAAGAACAATGTTTAGTACATTTTTAACATTAAATTTGGATTAAATATTTTTAGCATTAAAATTTTTCAGTTTTTCAGTTAGTTTGTTTCCTATTTTTTTTCAAAATGGAACACTTTAACTTCCGCGAAGCGAAGCATTAGATAGTAGGGTTAACTTAATAATAACTTTACTAGATTTTTTTCTCACTTTTGCGGGCACAACATACCTATTCCACGCCTCCACTCCCCCGATCCCATTCAATTTCCTCACATTTTACTTCCTTCCGCTACGCCCAGGGTCTGTCTCTGCGTCTACATAGGTACGCATTGCGCCGGGGAGAAAGCTTCCGGCCGAGTAGAATACATTTCCTCCTCCGGCGAAAGTACTTCCGAGTGGACGAGCGCGCGCGCCTTCGAAGTGGACCATAAATGGGTTCCGGTTTCTCTGCCCGCTCGTATTTCCAAGAAAAATGTCGCCGAGTATGGAAATCTGAAAGCGCGAGTGCCGGCGCTTATATACATATGGCTTCAATCCCAACGGACCCGAATCCCAGTTCTCATCGATACTTGTTGCCGGCTCCCCGTTTCCCCGTTTGATAGAAAATGTCGGAAACGATGTCTCAGGAGCATTTCGGTATTCAGTCCGGGACAGAGAGTTCAGGGAGTTAATTATGCCTTCACTCATTTTATATTGAGCGCCCAAGTCGCCGATGTCGTCAAACTCTTGGGTGTTTTCACTACATCCGCGCTGCCCTGTAATGCTAGAACCAAGGGTGATTCCGTTTGTGTAAGGCCAATTTAATTTTCCGCGGTGGTTCCTTATTTTTAGCTTGTTTATGAGGAAGTCGCTGGAACCATTCATTAGTAAATTAAAGAAATGACCATCATAAAAGTAGAATAAATAAAAATTCTTTTGATGGAAAAGGAAAATGGGCCATCAGACACCCAGCGTATTTAACACGGATTTAGCGGTTCGTGCTGTGTATTCCATAGCGCTGTCTACGCATGACGACAGCGTAAAGGCGGAGTGGATGACAAAGGTTCATCCCAAATCGGTACTTCCTCCTTCGCCCTTGATATCGTGGCTGTTCTCGAACCCCCTCGCTCTTGAAAAACTTCTCGCTCCGCGATATTTGTATTCCAAGCTTCTTTGAACCGTGAGTCAACTAATTGCGTTTCTCAGTAATAGCTTCCTACTTGGTGTTTTATTTTTCTCTTCAGAAGGCTTGATTTCGGGTGGGCGGCAACGTTTCTCCACATTAACTGCAATGCGCACATTTTTTATCGGAAAAAATAAAATGATACAGTGTTTACGGAATAAGAGAGACTTGGTTGCATCGGCCTTCACATGGTGGAAGCAATTCATCATAAAAGATAAACACGCTTGGTTTTTTAAAAATTTTATTTTAGAAAATTATTTTACACATGGGCTATATACAGGGAAAAGGACTGGCTACCCTACCCTTATGTGTGAATTTCACTCGCCGTTAGGCTTAGTACTTGGTGAGCTCTGCTCTCAACTACCAAACCGACCTTCGGGTTGATTATTGTGACTTATCGGCTATATATGTATCCCCCGTTGAGATGAGCACTTTAAGGAATAGTTGGTAAACCTGGTAGTTTTCAAATAAATTTGTAGAAAAACCAAGTGTGGTTATCTTTATAAAGAAAAGAAGATGTGAAGTAGTCAGTTAAAATAAGCTCAACCTTGAACTTTTAACTTCTTTTTCGTTATACATTGCGATATATCACCCAAAGAAAATTCTGGATGATTCAACCCCAGCTTTACGTTCCTGGTGGGCAGTTTATTTCTTATAATTTACGTTCGTAGAGCCAAAAACATGCTTGCGGATTATTAAGTTTCTCACCTCGAAACTTTGCTCATGTGCTCATGCACTTCATAAAAAATACTAGTAAATTTCTGGACCACTGAAGCTCTAAAACCTGACATACCATATGAAGAGTCACATAGTCCGGCGGAAAATGTTTCTAGTTCAACGCGGTCAACGTTTTACCATTCTGCACCAAATCCTTCAGAATACCATATTGAAGTTTCCACGAAAGTCTTTTTTTAAAGACCGTTCTGAGACTTATTTCTATTCTTTTCTAAGTATTTTATGAATGGAAAACATCTTTTAAATTCGAAAGGGTGATAAAAAAAGATGGTTATGATGCCTGGTATATCATATCATTTGTCCATCTGCACATTCTATGAAAACTACAGCCTCAAGAGTATTGCTATTGAGGACCATCACTTGCGGACTTGTAGCCATATTCTTCCCTTTTAATACTTACACTTTTCAGCAGCTAATATTTAGTCTGAAACTTGAAAATGCTGTACTCTAAGATTGCAATTTGGAGTTAGTTACAATCTTTAACTCTATGGCTTATCAGAAAATTAATAACACTCCATCCAAACGGATTTTATCGAAAATTTGATTTATTTTGGGCTACCAAAACTGGAACTGGAGAACCATTGTCTTTTTAGGAGCAGGTGGATGAAAAATAGTAATTGACAATATATTATTTTATTCTCACACAAAGGCTAACAGATCCAATATGCCCAATATTCTGACGACATTGGTCGAAATCAGTGGTGCCTGTTCTCAGCGTTCCTGGGTGTGCAGGTTACGATGTCTGTCTTCATTCTCCTGTCTCTTTTCATTCCTTACTATTTACCCATTCAGCCTCATCACCCCCGAGAGGGTGTGCGGTACCACATCTGGACTATAAAGGCGGGCGCCACTGTTCGAGATACTTTTCAAAGCAGGGATTGTATCCACGGGGATGAAGTTGTGTCATCCCAGTGGGGCTGAAATTCATCTCGTAAACATTGCTTTGAGGTCAGCGGAATATGGCCGTGGACCATGAGAATCAAACGTTATACTATGGTTACTTTAATGTTATGATTATCATGAACCACGGGTTCCTTTAATAAATGCAAAACACGCATCACTTTCAATATTTCTAAGTCCAAAATCAGTTTGTCGAAGTACCATGCATCGTTTTATTCACTCAGAAAGGTACTTGCCTCTTTACTTCTCATGCTTGTTTATCTTGCATATCATCTTCATAATTCGTTATTAGGATATTAATCTCTCCTAACTTTCTTTAAATTGTCGAAAATCTCACTTTAACCGGGAGGTGAGGGTAACCCTCACCTGTTAATGCACCCAACGGCGTGTGAAATTCTCTCCTTCAGGCTGATGATGTCAGTTCTTTTCCTGGTATCGCCTTACTGCCTGTTTTCTCCGAATATTCCTGAATTTTCCAAGAAAATCACGAGATTCTGTATGGCTGAGTGTCCTTAGCTGTCGTACGGATTATAACTCGGGACCCACATTCCGCTAGAGGAGCGCTCTGCCTAAATAATAAGTTTTGGAGGCGACACACGCACTGTTTGACATTGGTCTGTACGCGTCCTGACATCCTCAGTTGAAATAATGGGGTCATACCGCGGGGATACCTACGCCGTGAAGGAGTAATTCACACGTGGAATTGTTAAAAAAAAATGACTTGGGTATGGCTGATTTTGCACACGTAACGACTCATGTTTAGGAAAGTTCATTAAGGCTGCCAAACAGGTCCCAAACTCTTTTAATAATTATTTCTCGAGGAGCGAATTCCCTTCCCGCCTCGCGGTCTGATCAGCGGGGGGTTTTCAGGGCGAGGGCGAAAATGAATTGCTCGCCCTCGCTCGAAGGGGTGCCGGCGTCTCTTCGGGCCGCTTGCCGAAACGCGCGTCCCTTTTGCCCACCCTCGGAAGAGACGTCATCTCTCAATCCCGCACCCACCCGCCTGCCTTTCCCTCCGGTGCACGATGGGCCCCGGAGGGAAAGGGGGCCCGGCGCCCCCCCCTCNTCTGCCAACCCCCCCTCCGCCGCCAACGGTTCTCCACCCCGGAGGTGTTCCGCCCGGAGCGACGGACGGCGTCCTCCCCGCCGCCAAAACGACACCCCGTCATATTCCGTCCAATTGTGCTTCATCACGCCGGAACCCTTTTAAAAACTTTCGGACGTGAGGATTAATAGTGGACGGACTTGATCCGTGGGCGGCGGCTAATCGATCAATTAAACAACCACTCCTCCGACGCCTTTATCTCCTGAATCTCTTCGTTCCTTTTAAGGCTGGCCGCTTATTTTCCGAATGGAAATCGTGTGAACTCCGTTTATGACGGGCGGATTCCCGCGGAAAAATTTTTATGTGAACAAACATGTTCAAATACATACCTAAGATTGTGAGCATGTCTCATCTTTTCGCTTGTGTGATAAAGTCAGGGAGACAATTTAATTGCAAAATGAATTTAGATAAAAAAGTAAAATACAATTTATTTAATCGCACCAAGTATTCATAATTCAATTACGCGTCTCGAGGAACCTCCCGGTATCTTCTGATGCTATTATTTTATTGAAAAATTCGGCATGAGTGTATTTGAATTATATTTGAATCATGAGGTACTTCTAGCACGCATTACACTTCTCTGAGTGCATTAATTAGAAGGTACTTCCCTCATATGTCACGCATTACTGCATCTAGAAGACCATTCCTTCCTTTTTAAAGCGTTAGAACTAATCTCTAATTTTATGAAGGCTTTATTTACTCCAGTTTGAGGGTCTGACAGCAGTGTTTTACCTAATTGTAAGAAAAAAGATACCGGAACACAGGCGACTTATATGGATGGCGTGAGCTCAAAAAATTTCCAAGGAAATCATTTCCGAGAAAAAACAGTTGGATGATAATGAAGACATATGCAACTTTTTCTTACTCCACATTTCAACTTAACCTGAGAAAAAACCTAACCTCTAGAAAAATTGGCAGCAGTTCTTTGCCTCATATTATAAAATGCATTGTTAATAACTCGAGAACTATGTACCTACAAGTCCGTAAATTCTGAACCAATACTTGTTTTTTTTAATGCTATTAAAGGTCACAGGCTCTTGAAAATAGAAAGTTTCTTTGCAGAAGTCTGTAAATGTTGCGACGTTGGCTCAGGGAGAAATTTCTCACGTAGGTACTAAACTTGAGACATTTTAATACCTTACTTTTCCTTCTGATATATCTGCCATGATTCATTTCTCTACGACTGTGGAGATCTACCACCACGGTTCTAGCAACTCGAATTCCAAAAACCCCTATTTCCTCTTCTGTTTTTTATCGTTTAGGGTTTGTCACTGATTACCTACAGTAGAGGAGGAGGATTTTTGTGCATTGGGCTATACGTAGACCTTGCTCTTCTACGGCCGACGAAGACTGAAATTTTTAAGAGTCCTTGATGCTCTATGCAATAATTTGCCATATTGCCTCGAAACGATAAATTTTCGTGCAGGATATTTTTTCTGGGATCGGCGCCGTTTTTGTCTTAGCGTTGAATGAATTCCAAAGTTAATACGTCGAGCACAGTTGCGATGAGAATCATCAGGAAGTTTTTTTTCAAGTTAATATTAATATTTCTTATAAATTGTATCAATTTAATCTTTGAATTTAATTTTTTAGTGCAATCAGTGTTTATCATTAATGTTAACTTTGATTAAAGGAATCTGATGGGATGTCGAGCCATTCAATGGAATCGTAAACAAAATTTTTGATGTGTCCAAACCTACACTATTTTCTAGTAGCAAGAACGTAGCATTTTTGAAGAAGAGCATACAATATCGGTGGATATCCAGTGGAGAGCATGAACGAAACATGCCGTTAATCGATGAGGGGGAACATTTTCAATCTTTGTTAATTTTCTTTACTTTCCAATCACAATGATGACCTAACTCGTCGTCGGCACTATCAGAGAAATGAGTTGGTTGTCAATTTCTGTGACTTAAGCGTTCTTTGTTATGCAGCATCTATATATTAAGTACCCACCAGACTCAGAGAAAGTAAATCAGATTTCCGGTTTAATTCGCTTGGAAAAAAATACAGTGTCAAGTTTGTGAAGACCGATTTCCTTCCCGAGGAAAGAGTTGCGACGCGGGACAGGATGCGGCGTTCGATTTTCTGGTTTTGGCCGTAATAGGGGCAATTAAATTTTGTGGGACTCCTTTTTTTTATCAATTCCCTCAAAACTTCCCGGATTGCCGCTTCTTCACCGCTTCATTAATGGGCGCCCCGGGGGAAGACTCGGCTCCACCTCCCGCCGCATCCACCGGGCCACGCTCGGAGACGGGCATATGAGATTATTAAACCTGCCCCGTCTACCAGTCGAGATAGGTTTTCGCTGAGCACAGGGGCTAAAGCACTGATACTCTTCTAGGTCCCATCCCACCCGAGACCAACCCTAAAACCGCATAATACATTGGATCATTCACCAACTCCGCATACTTTACACCCTCCATCGTTCCTTCCACCTTGCCTAATCTTTTCCTCTCCCTTCCTTAGCCAGCATCCTCGTTTACTCAACATTCTAAACATCACCTCTCAATAAGCCTAGCATCCACTACTCCTCACCTTCTTCGAGTTTCTCCCCTAAAAAACCTTCTCCTGTTCATGCATAGCTCTCCTTCGCTTGCTTTCTTTTCTGTCCATTTTATTTTTTTCCATTCTCCTCCACACCAACGTCTCAAAAGCCTCCAATCCACGCTTCCCTTCTGACCTCAACTACCAATTTTCCAAACAGTACAAAACTACGCTCCATCAGAAAGTTTCCACTTTTCCTCCTTTACCTAAGGACCCTGGCAACAGCTCGCTCCTCCTTTTGAAGCCCTTTTTACCACTACGCAATTCTTCTCTCAAGCTAACGTGATGGAGTGTTGCGGGGGAGGGCTGAGCG
>LYUA01000025.1:159965-170474 GCA_002093875.1 Calopteryx splendens
TGGGCGATGGAGGGGCGACGGGGGCGGAAGGGACCTTGCAAATAGACGAGGGGCCTCCGGAAGATTGCGAACGTGACATATCGATACATCGCCAATCCGGGATCCCTCCCTTTACCACCTCCGCCACCGATTCTTTTGCCCTCTGGGGACACGCGAGGCTTCGATCATCTCGCTGGAAAAAAAAGGAGGCCAGCAATACGTAATAATATGATGAACGCTTTCATTTACTGCGACCGCGCTGTTTCCCGTTCGTGACGGCGCCGGACGCTCCGGGGCGGTTGGGGTTTTGTGATTCCGTGAAGTAAGACGGCGGCGGCGGCGTCGAGACCATTGGCCACGTGGGTGGAAATTGACGTTGTTCTCGTATGTGGCACACACCCCCCCCCGCCCCTCCCCAGGATACCTCCCTCGCCATCGGGCACCGCGTGCAGGGGTTTTTGGGGGCGAGGGACGGCGCTTGGGGTCAGACAAGGATCGAGGATCCCCGTGGGAAATAACTAGGTGGTCATGTGCAGGCGGTCATACGAAATGTGCCTACAGTAAGGGTACCGTTTTCTGCAGTTACGAGTTACTTCATCGTATTATAGTTGTATATTATTATGCACAACGCGCGTTTCGTCATCATCAGGAAAACTATGTCTGCAAACGGGCGAACGAAGTGGTGGTGGTGATGACGCATAGGCTTTGTAACGCGCATTATATGCCATTATTCTAACATATTAGTGGACAGTAGAAACTGTGATTTCTTACTTTTATAATATGTTGTGAAAATTGATTTATTATAAAAGAGGAGCCCACAAAAAGAAATATGTCGGGCTATTCTACGTCTATTTTAATATAAGGCCCGCATTACCGAATACATCTTCAATGACAGGGCACTGCTAAGAGAAAATTTAATTTTGCTTTCAATGCTGAAAATATTTAGTCAGAATTATTTTAGCCCTCACTCGTAGTGCATGCTTTTTGCGATACTGTCACGCTGCTTCAAAGGATCAATTTTGTTAATGAGTCAGGTTTATGAGTTTAGATGGCTAATGACGCTTATTAATGTGCATATAAGTTCTCATCGGTGCCGCATATCGAATTAATTCAGCCAGTAATTCATTTTTGAAATTGACGGAGTGGTTTTGAATTTATTACAAAGAATTTTCCTCCATATGATTTCCTGTCAAACGTGATTTTTAAGTAAGAAAATGTTCACTCCCTCCTACATTAAGATTCGGAAATTATGGAACTCATACTGTGAACTCCCTAGGTAAGCGATATGCGTAACATGTACCCGCAGCGAAAGAAAACTGTGTAACGGTTTGTGAATCTCATTTCTCAAATTGACTTTAAAGATTTTTTTGAGAAAATTGAACTTGAGTTTTGCACCAGATATTTTTTTTATATTAAATTGACCGTGGAAAATATTATTTCAATAGAAAAAGCATAGGTCGGTGGATTAGAAGAAGAATATTTGCATGTTCTGACTCTCATCAACCTAAAAATTCGGGATAAGAAAATAATACATCGTGCCTAAAAATTCGAAGCCACAGAATTATTATTTTATTTGTTTTAGTACCATTAAAATAATTAAAAATTAAAAATCATAAATTTTTTTCTCCGTTTTATGATGAAAATTGTTTAGTGGAAACTAGAATGCCGTTTAGTACCTATAGATTAAGTGACATTGGTTACCTACACACGAGAATAAAATCAAATTCATAAAATAGGGCGTTAAAGTTCGTGGTAAATTTACTATGAAATGCTGCCTTTAAGAATATCTTATTTGTTCTTAAAATAATTAGCGGAAAACTAGTTCTTTCTTTGGCTGGCTTTGGTGAACGTATTAACTCATTAATTTGGCACAGAAGAGATGAATTTATCCTTATTCATTACTTCATGGCTTGTATTTTTATACTGCAGCACTGACATTGTAAATGAAGCAAGAAGCCTAAAAGAAACATTGACATTGAATGGGGAAAACTTTAATGTATAAAGAGACCCATTGAGCTTATTGAGGGGCTGTTAAGGAAGTATGTTCCCTTTAGTGAAAGAAAAATGTCGGCGAAATTAGGTATCGGGATAGCTCTAATGAAGCGATTGATGGAGGATTTTATGGCGCGGAATTATGGAAAAATGAAGTTTTGGCAGGTGATTAGGGTGGAGAGTTCCGGGAAGCAACCATATGATTTTTGAATATGTTGATTATACGTTTGGCGTATGTGGAATCAGTTTAGACTAGCATACGGCATGCCAAATGTGCTCATACTATTTGGAATGCCTTTCCGTTAATTCAATTTATATCATTCATCCGTGGGCCGTCCATAACGCAGCCATTATGTATGTGCCGGGTCGGTCAAAAATTCAAAGTCAGCCAGCGCATTCCCCCAACGGTGGGAAAAATGGTTTTTTTTCGGGAATTCGCCCTGAGAGATGCTTTGATCACCACCGACTAGTTTGACTGGGAGAAAAGATCCGTTCATGTGATATTTTAAGGTAATCATGAATATTCGATCTCAAATAGGCTTGGTTATTAATGGATAGCTTAGCCTTTAGTGAAATTCTATGATGAATAAATATACGGATGGGCATAATTGGGTGATCAGTTTTTCCCGTTGGAGAGAGAAATATTTCCTGGGCTGGTTCCTTCGTTTTCAGTGATCCATGAATTCGCTTTTAGATGATGATGCCAGTCAACGTGACCCTCAAACTTATCATTAATGCGTTAATCATGTTCTTCGAACTATAATCGTGGTTGAATTACTACTGCGCTGTCGAGTCAACTGTAATTAGGGAATAAACACAAGGTAGCCCTCGGCTGTAAAGGCTGTATTTGGCCGGTAAGGACACGGAAGACTGAGTCACTATGTTCGTATGATGTTATTCTTCCAAGTTTCTCATTTCACAAACCTCATGATATGTGTTAATTTCGTTTCTAAAACTAATTTAATGGAAGATTTTATTTAAAAACTCTTATTTACTTATTGACTCATGTAAAAACTCCTCGCATTTTGACCATTTCTAAAAGAAATCCAGGCATGAAGCTCTTAAGATATACGAAAGGTGAGAATGGAGAAATTTTACTGGGTGAAATCCGCGCAAAGTATGTGCTACCTTCTTTGGGTTGCATCATGAAATAATAAAAAATATAGCTTGTGAAATTCACAGATAAATTCCGTTTTTGGGGTTAAAAAATTCATACTTTGAGTATTTAATTTACTTATCTCAAACACTTCATAATATGAAAAGCCACGCATTTACCATTTTTCTTTATTTAGCATCGCATTGGAAAAATTTAAAAAAAGTCGCTTATCGAACGATAAATTCAGTTTTTTAGCCACTACCAATAACGAATGAAATTTTAGAATGAAAAATTGCTGGGAAGGAATATTACCATATTATTGGGTCCTTTTCGATAAGTGCTGCGCAGCTAGAAATAATCGGTGCGCGTCGAAGTAAATTAAAAGCCTTTAGTATGTGGGCTTATATCGTAAAAGAAACGTCATTTGTATTAATTAAAAAAAAATCACCCGATTTCGGAGATCCCAGTTCCAATCCCGCTCAAGTAATATTAAATACGATTTCAAGAGTAAACATCCTGCATCTCGTGAATATTCGCCACTAACTTGTGACCTGGGAATCACTTGCGGGTACCCGACCCACGCGCGTGACTGCGAGCCAATTTCTGGTGCTGAATTTCCTGCAGGGCCTTTGCAAGGCATGAGAGCTGTTGATCAGCGCGTAATCTCGTTGATCAAGCGTTCGGTCCACAGTGGTCGGCTGTGGGTTCGTGCCAGACATTGAAGAATTTATCGGAACCTGCCTTCCGCTGCGATTAGACACACCCTTTACCTTTCCTTACATGCTCTCTAACAAGAAATTATGAATCCGGAACGCAATCCTTGCGGATATCCTCGGAAATGGCAGGACACGGAGAGAAAGTTTTTCCTCCTGACGCGAAGCCATAGGTTCCTCCAAGGAAATAGAATAAATGCGAATTTCTTTTTGCAGGAAAAAAAAACTGCCTAGCTCAAGCTTAGTCTGGCTTTCATTTACTTGCCACATCCCCACTCCTCCCTTCCGCATGCTTTGCCTTCCCATATTCGCCATTGAGGATTATTTCCTCTCTCCGTCGTAATTATCGTTTATCTTCAGCAGTGACGTATGGTTGGTTCCCTGCGGAAAAGAAGGGATAATCTGTCATACACTGAAAATAATGACGAGATGAATAAAGGAAATTGTAGATTTTTTTTGACGAAATATCTTCACATGCGGTTTCAGTTGTGTGGAAAGCAGCCAATTACTTTCCCCTGTCTATCATCGAGAAACGGCGGTCTACGCCTCGGCTGTTTCCGTGGGAGGCGATTCCCTCGGTGCCGAAGTATGCCCTGAGGTTAAAGACACCTATTGTTGAATGGAGGGATGGAACGGAGTGGTTTAGAATGGAGGAAAGCGAACGTGTCCTCGCACATGGCAGAGGCGGCCTCGGAGTGCTTGCACTGAACATAATCTCATCGTCAGCGCTGCTGAACCTACTTAGATCATGCCCACGGTTTTGCACCTGTGCTCTGTGAAGATAAGGAGTGAATTTTAATCGCGTCATCGAATCCTCTGGTTCTTCCTCCATGGTTCTAATCAAAGTTATGGGTTGAATTTATAATGTGTATATAATTCTATTAAAAAAATGTGTTGTGTATATCTGTCAATTTAAATCTATTTCATCAGTAGGATTTTTAAAAATAACGAGCTAATAGAAATCCCATTTTGTCTGGGCTTCATAAACACTTGCATTTCCAATTGGAATAAAATCAGCACTTCCTCTCTAGTGATAATTCAGCGGAAAAGTGACATTTCATTCATCTTTCAATGTGGAAACTTTCCACCATATAACGCATGAAGCAGCAAACATTATTGGAATATACCTGCTTTAGAAATATTCTTACATTGTAGTTAATAACCCTCGCTGGATTATGACCTTGAAACAATATCATCAATGCAAATTAGTTCCATGTATTACAATAATGCATAATTGATTAAACTTTGGTTTAAGAGTTGCAATAAAATATAAGTATAATTATACATATGCAACATTCAGCTCACGAAATGTTTATTGTTTTGCGTGGAAGTGGCCTGTGTGCACTTTGATTTTAGACAGCATCAAAGTTTTGAACCATGCAATGGGCTTATGGTCATTGTGATTTGAAGTGTGAATGTTCGCGACCTCTCTCCGGCCCGTTCTCACTCGCCCAGCAATCGATCGCCCGGCCAGACGAAGGCGAGGCGAGGTGGGAGGGGTTCCTTTTTCACCAACTCAGTCACACCGGCCCCCAAACTCGATTTGCAAGAGTGAGCCCAAGGTCCGGGACCTTGGAGTGAGCCTAATTGTAAGATTAAAGGAGCGTGCAGCGTGCCCCGTTAATTTGTAGTAAATATGTTGGTGGCCGCGATGCGTCGCGTCTGTGCCTATTTGCGTTTTAGGCGCGTCACGTCTGTCGCGACGTGTCTGAAACGCATATAGACACAAAATTCGCAGAATTCGCGTCCTCTGGTCCGTCACGCATCCTTTGAAACCCTTTCCGCCTAGTTGCGACTCTGAAATTTGAGACAACCGGGGTACGAAGCTATCCGGAAAAATATAGTTTTGCAAAAAAATGTTTTTATCATTAAAAAATACATTATACTTAAAAATTATTCAAAATTTTGCGGATGACGTGTGTATGACTGCCACCCCTTTACAAGGGAATTCAATATTTAATGTAGTTGCACTCGGGGTAACTTTTTCTCCTCTTGATATTCATGGAGCATTCCCGCTATTGACAATATATTTTGATACATTTTTCCAGCTAAATGAACTATCATATTTTTTTAGTTAAGCATAAAGTACCCTTTAGGTTCTAAGCTTGGCCGATAGCTAGTAAAGACTATAGAGTAAATTTCTATATATATATACTCTGTGCTAGTACCCACCTATGCTAACGCGGTTATGATTTTACGGGTTACTCGAGCAAAAAAAAATACAATTCGGATTTCTACATCAAATTACTATTTATACCTATGTAACATGGGTTCCCTTATACTCTCCATGTTTTCTCGAGCCCCTTGTAGTAGTGCCTTGCTTAGAAACGAGGACCTCAGAACTCCCTTTAAATTTATCCTTGGTAAAATTTATCTTCGGAAATTAATGTGGAATGTTTACACTTGAGGGGTCTTTGCGAGTGTCTTGCTCTGCAATGAACGTGAGTTATTCATGCCCTCGCGAAAATCTTAGTGTCGCAACGAACTCGACGGTTTGCTTTCCACTGTCGAATATCTTTAGAAATACATATCTTGTGCAAATATAGAAAGCAGGCCGATGGATGCTGCCTCGAATCGTTATTTGGCACGCATTGGCGACAGAAGTGGGACTCCCAGTTGTTTCCCTGCGTTATTAGCAGCCATGCGGCGGGACGCACGAACAGCTTTCTCAAACACTTCCGACTCAGCCCGACCGGGGGCAATTATTTGAGCAAGTCCACACTTGATACGATTTCGCGTCTTCACCGTGGGACAGAGTGTTCTGATTTTGCAGAAGTTATGCCACATTTGTGCACACACGATGAGGTAGCCGACCTCATTCCCTTCAAATGGGTGATAGCTTTAGTTATTCTACATGTGAGTAGATTTACTTCAGGTTGGAAGGAAAGCATTCCTTCCAATTCCTAGTGTAGATTGGACGGGGCTCACCACAATGAGTCGTTTCCTGTAAATTTTCATCACTTTTAAAACGGGGATTTCTCCGCGAAAAAACTTAAAAAGGGTACCTATTTTTTTAAATTAACCTTTCTATTTCCATAACCTAAATTTGCAATTTTTATCGCAGTTGAGCATTTCTTTTTACAAAAGTTTTCAACACTAAAGGCTTCAATTCTTCCCTGTTCCAAGCTGATTCGTCAACTTTTTTAATTTTACCCCAAGTAAAAGTACTCTCTTTGCTTTTCTCCTTGCAGCGATGTTTTTCCTTGAAAACATTTTTTTACGGGAGGAGGCGAAACGGGAAGGAGTGGGGGGTATAAGGAAGTGTGGAGAGGATTATATTTGCCAAAAAAAAATTATATAACTGTGATGAAAACCGGCAGAAGGAAGAGGGCGTTTGAAATACCATCCTGCTGATTGAGTAACGCTCTTGATGAAAGGAGACTTCGCAAGGAATTGGAAAATTATCGTAATTTCTTTCTTAGATAAATTCGGCAATTTTCCAAAATCACTGTAATCTTCACTAATTTTCAGTTTCAAACGTATAATTCCCCAAGGAGGTGCAAATAAGAAATCAAATGGCGACCAAGAGGAAAGATCCACTCAACGCGGAACGCGTAAATTTCATTGGGATGGGCTTAATGCAAGGTAGTCTCGCCCTCACCAACCAAACCGACCCTTAAGGGATTAAATACAGCGGTTGATCGGTTGGCTCCACAAAATTTGAATTTGTGTTTCCCATTATTCGAGTTACATCTGAAGGGTTGGGTACAATAATGGCATTTCTATTCCGAAAGAGAATTCTATTTTAACCTCCGGAGTAGATGTGTCGCCATTCAAAATTCTACTGATTTTGGGGGTCTTCGGTGGTTTACATTACCTTGCTTTCATTGAGTCGGACCCGAGGATTCATTTGCTTCTAATTCCTGAACTCATGAAAGTTTGGAGGTAAGAACTATGATTAATGTGTCAAGTTACTTAATTATCTCCAGCATACTTTATATTTAAGAGTAACTATGAAGTACTTTGCATGCATCAAGTTACTAGTGCCATCAGTAAATGGCAAGCCCTACCCAAAATATTCAACAGCGTTCGGTTATTTCCGCCGTACCTTTGCCTTGCCCTGTGTGTCCGCTGCCTGCAGTCCGAAAGTTGAACCGAAAACCATTGAATTTTTATTAGGTTTTTTATTTTTTTGAAAAATTATCTTGTCAGCCTTTATTGATTTTTTTCGTCTTTATAGTTTGAAATAATAGTAAAAAATATAAATCCCCTCAATTTCTTCCCGCACAACAGCCCGACACGCGGACGCCCCACTTCATAGTAGATGGCGCGGAACAAACTTTGTGGACCCAGAATATCTAGGTAACGGTAGACATTTTGGAACCACGGGAGCAATGAAACCGAGTGGAAATCCTCTAACTCCCAAAATGACACACTTATTCAGATCATCATAACCGTTTATATAGGCCATCATTGGTACATCCGGAACAACGTCGTTCTTATCGGAAGGGTAACCTTCCATCAATTAAATTGTTTTAAATGTGAAAAAAATACGAATACCTCGAATTCGATAAAATAAAGTTTATACTATCAACAAAACATACCAGATAGAAAAAATTCAAGGTAGCAAAAAGTTCCCATGCCGGGAATCGAACCCCCCGGAAGACCCACTTTCGGTCATATCCTAGCCACTAGACCACATGGGACGGTGAGGAAGAAGGCGTTTGAGAAAATATAAATACAATTAATATTTCTTTCCTTAGAAAGGTTGACTTTTTGGAATTCCTAAGGCGTACGTTGATGAAAGGAAAATTAATGTTTATTTTTATGAAAGCAGCAGTACTCAGACCGATGTTTTCGTGCGGAAGTGTTTTCTCCGAGTGCCGTGCTAACTTCGTTTTTCCGCCTTAAAATTGAGTTACTCCCGTGATAATCGAGAAATATGCTTCTTTAGGAGTTTTTTCATTCAGTATTTAATCATTATTCATTATTAAACCATCGCTATTTACAGTATGAAACGTATTAATTTTCCCAATATTCCTTTTGGCCATATTAGCTGCGAAACAAAAACAAAGCCGGATCGGAAGAGATACTGCGGGAATAAATACTGAATGAGCTTGCTAGAGGCAATAACATGTACAAGGAAAGATATTCCGTCTCGTAAACTGGAAGTTCGCTCACTTTCATTACTCTAAAGGGTGAGTGATAGAGTGTTACTGAGCATCTGTTTTAAGTAGGGTGAACAAAAAACACGTTAAATAAATAAATAAATCTGCTTTGGGGAGAATGTGAATATTGAAGAATATTGTAATACCTACCTGGTGAAGAATTTGAGTATTTTAGCCCAATACATTCAGTCAATATTTGCAACTTCTTAC
The DNA here is from genome assembly GCA_002093875.1 of Calopteryx splendens. Classification (NCBI taxonomy): domain Eukaryota; kingdom Metazoa; phylum Arthropoda; class Insecta; order Odonata; family Calopterygidae; genus Calopteryx; species Calopteryx splendens. Next base: position 169,064 of record LYUA01000025.1, read on the forward strand.
AGATAGAAATTAACATTTCCTTCTTAGCGTGAACATACTTAGTTAAAGCCAACACGGATGAAAACTATAGATCATTGAATCGATGTAGAACCCAATACTACACCGACGGTAATTTCTCCCTATAAGCCATTACGGAGGCTTGTGGTAGGGGGTGCGGCAAATATTGATTATTAGGTATGTAATACTAGCGGCGAGTTCGAACTGTTTCCATCTGCTGTGTTGTAAACTATTGAAGGAAAAAATAATATATGCCTGTTGGGTATTAAGCTTCCCAAAAATCTCTTTGTGCCTACTAATGAAATGCGGAACTAAACTTATTCCTACAGGGTCAGCAAACCAAATAGATTTATGCTTATATAATAGGCAAGTCGATTACGTAAAATTCGTTCTTCCAGTGGCTCCCAAACCAGGATTTACAATAATATCTGGTGCCTACCATTCCCTATTCATAATGATTTTTCACGAAACGGGTAGCTTCCTCGCTTGTTTGGTTCAGAAATTAGGTCTTTCTGCGCAGGCTTACAAGACTCGACGCGTAGACAATGTGAATTCCAGCCAACGCGAAATGACAGTTCTCTATCACTTTTGCATTTCAATATTTCTCCAGTATAGTGTTGATGAAGCCAACTTTGTTTATTGATTTATTTTTCGAAGCAAATGTTATTCCGCCATGACAGCGTCGCCTCTTCCTAGCAAACTGCATCCAGATTTCCGATTATAAACACCTGGATGTCAATTTAAAGTTTTTTTGCGCTAGATCTTGTGTGGATCAATACAGGAGTTACCTGATTTTTTTAAAGTGACAGTCGTACAAATGCAGAATTTATTCAATGTTCTTTCACCCCGTTATTTTATGTCATTTCAAGCAACGTAACATTCCTGCACGAAACTATGTTCTTCCAGCAGTGGCTCCTTCCGTTTGCATTACTAATGCTGCTGAAATAGGTGGCGATTTTTGACGAACTGTAGAAAAATTTTGGAAGCAATGAATTTGAGATGATAATTTGTGAAATGGTTTAGAATTTCATTAATTAAAATTTCTTTTCGAAAATTTAAGGGCAGAATTAGGTAACAAAAAATATATTTAAGGCTGTACTCAAAGACTCGTAAAATTGACACATCTGCAGTAATTACGTCTTTATCGACAAGAAGACTTCTAGGAGATGTCTAAAATGCAAAGAGAGAATATTTCTTAAGTTTAAAGTCCCTAAAAGCAAGAGGTTTGGATATATTGCCGTTCTGACTTTTTTCCGAAATGACGGTTTATTATTACATTTCTCACCCCGTATGACCTGCCATATTACAATTTATTTTATTTTTAAAAAGAATTACTATATTTAATTGCAAAGCAAAACAAAGCAAAATCAAAACTAGTTATAACACAAATAATCTATTACCCAATATGGTCCTG
>LYUA01000025.1:249571-260778 GCA_002093875.1 Calopteryx splendens
TTCCGGCTCGTACATCTTGTTAGGTTGTCTTGTTCCAGCTAATTGTTTGGTTGTCTCGTTCCAGACTTGATATTTCAACCATCATATGAAGTTGCCTCGTTCCAGAATATATTTAAGAAGCTGAAAATCTTTTGCCTTTGTCCGGGATTGAACCCGCGACCTTTAGAATCCACAGGCGAGCGTGCTACCCTTAGACCACCTCTCCCCCTAAGTTGAATTTGAAGAAGAAGAAGAAAAGTTGAACCTCTAATGGGAATAAAAAGTAAGGAATATCAAGAAAACTTAGGAAAAGTCTAGTTGAGGATGGGTTGGAAACTGTATGATCCCTAATATGCTTAAAAATTTAATAAAAAAAGCAGCGAAGGAAACAGTAGGGACGATAAACACTAAGGAGAATTAAGTAGTCATGGACAACAAGAGAGGTGATAAGGAGACTGAAAGAAAGAAGGAAATAGAAAGACATAAACACGGAATTGGAGAGAAAAATGCACTAAGAATTTAATAATAATATTTCCGGAATTTGTCCGACAAAATCCGAAAAAGGGAGAAAAATTTAGTAGGGAAATATTGAGAGGTGGTGAATAATAAAAGAGAAAGATGTTTGGTAAGCGGGTAGTGGAAGGAAGAGAATGGGCTTTGTAGGCCGTATGAAGAAAGGTAGAATGTACTAGGAATTGAAGGAAACAAATTAGGGCGAACAAGAGGAACTTCACGCGAGGTGTGATTAAAAATGGTTGTAATGGACCGTTCAAAACCTATCTTAAATAGGAAGGCTACTTTCATATTGATTCGATTTTGGCCTTTTGTGTTTTCCGTAGTTCATAGTTTTATTCGACCGACACTTCCTTTGAGGATGCTCACTTCTTATTCGCCACTGAAATAGTGTGCCTAGCCTATGCTAACCGGAATTGTAGGTAAAGTATCAAAACAATTATCTTCGAGTTCATAACATTCTTAATCAACTGTATAGCTAACGAAGCGACAAAACCCTTCGGTATGTTAGCGATAATGCTTCTCTTACGCTTTGCGCTGTGTTGCTCTTACCACCTATCCCTATCCATCGGCACGGCATCACGCGCAGGTTCAACTTTTTTTAATGTTGACCTCCGAGTTTCACAACATGCTCGCACTTCACAGCAGCCGGCGAAAACCTTGGTGATAGTGTTGCTTGTTGGGAATTAGTGTCGACTTCTTCGGATATGATTTATTTTACCCGATGATATTGCTCAAATATTCACTCGTTTGATTAAAGGTTACTCACTACTTTGGCCCATTTGAATAGCACGCCCGCGATTTTAAATTGAGGGAAGTGAGCTACGCAATGAAATAAAACTAATACGAAAGATACATCTAGGAAGTCGAGGATTAACGTATACTGATGGATTTCTTCCCGGAAGCATATAATTATCGTTTGCGTGCAGTCAGAAAGGTATATTTTTTACGCGACGCTGGCTGGAAAACCCCCTTGGGCCTTCTTTCCTTATTGGCAATTAAGCCTCGGATAGGAAGGGATTCGACGTCTTTGACGCCAAAAAAAGCGAGATATCGTGTGCAGCTAGTCAAGTACTGCTCGAGTTTGGACATTTTCACAGTTTATGAGTAATTAATTACGGAGATGAATTAGATTCCCGACGTGATTTGTGTGACGGCCCCAATTCACTTCTATTAGGAAGGAATCCCCGACCAATAATCAGTCCGATTCGTTTACAATCAAATTTCGACAGCTCCTCGAAGAAACCCCAAGTTTTATGTTTCCCTATTTTATAATCTACTTATTTCAAGCGTTGTGATTTCCTGAAAGTAAATTGGGATGTCGAGTCACGTTCAGGTTTTTCGTGTCCCACGCAGAATGTAATCGGTGGCGTAACTGATATTTATCAAAAAATGAGCACAAAAAGGTTTTGAAAAATATTTTTGTAATCGATCGCCAAAAACAATTGTACGTATATTTATGCGATGGGTGAAGCTTAGTGAAGCCGGGCCAAGGAGATACACAGCCGGGAGATTGCTTTTTTTCTATTGTGTGTTTCGGTGGAAATTTTAGTCTTCTTACTTTTACTCGCGAAAATAGCACCAAATCAAAAGTTAATTATGAAAAAAACCCTATCCCTGGAAAATTAGTGTAATTCCACCTGGTACTTATTTCTCAAAACCTTTACATGCTAAATTATTTGAAATCTATTACCACCCGCCGTCCATTCCCGAAAAAACTGTCTCACTCGAGAACTCGAAGTCATCAGATCTTCGAATACCTCTGGCTGCCCCAGAGAGGTAACAGAAATTTCCAGATTTTAAATCACTTCGAAGGAGGAGGTTAAAATTTTATCACGCACCTCTATTTCTTCCAGTTGCTTAGATCGTGATATGCTCGTGGAAAGAGACTGTCTAGCAGACATCTATTCGCCATTTGTAGATCAATAAGTATAAAAAATAAACCTAAATCAACCCCATGCAGGCGGCATCGAGGACACAAAAGGAGTAATCTTATCGCATGGAATCATATCTGCGTCCCAATCTTTTTTTTTCTTTCGAAGTAGCCTATATTTACTATCGAGTAAAAATTATATTTAATGAAAAATACCCAGAAAAAGGTATTAACTCTTGTAGGTTTTTTGCGCCAATAACTTTATGCATCCTTGGGGTTATTTATACTACTGAAATTTCCTTTGAAGGAAGTATAATAATTTTATTTTTGTTATTGTTGGGCCAAATGGGTAATCTGGCATCTTTACGCCGACGAGGACACCTAATTAAAACATTCGAGAAGTCAACCCAAAAGGGTTTTTCTTAATTTTTGAACTTGAGAGACAGCCCGTCCGGAACAGGAACGTCCAGTGTGCCGGTGTGTCCGGTGTAAAATTTGTACAACCTGTAAGCAATTTGGGTCTAACTGAGGTGCATAGTTTTATTTTAGAGGGGCCCTCAATTTCACGTCACTGCTGCTATTCGGTGCATAGGCACCACCAGCCTTGAATAGTTGAGCATGCCTATTTTTGTCAGCTTTTAAATAGCTCATTTTTTTGTTTTAAAAGACATACAGCTCTTTTCAATTTTAAAGTTAGCTTGTCTCGAATTTTCAATGCTCAAGATGGATACGATGAAATATTTATTTATTTCATGTATATTTGAAGTCGTTTGCCATTTATCAACGTAAGTTATGGAAAACACATTAAATATTCGACTTATGTTACCCACTTCATCAAAAGATCACTCGCCTAGTTATGCGCTATGTCTTGCCTAGAGCCTTGCCTATTAACATACTCTCGTTTTTGTTATTCTCTCCTAAATTTGCTAGTTGGTTGGATTTTTACGAAAAAAATTGACATTGAAAAAATCATATTTATTAACATTCTTAGTTGAAATTAGTCATTAATATTAAAATTTTCTGTACCTACTTTACATGCTAGGAGGTAAAGATTAGACATGAAAGATGGCAGAAAACATGCGGAAATGAAGAAAGGGAGGTCGTATGTCCATCAGAAACCTACCCTAACCGGTAGATTACCATTAATAATAGTACCTACTAGTTCCACTAAATTGGTTTAAACCTAAGGAACGAAAGGTTAGGTATTTCTCCCTTTCTAAAGAACTTTTTGTATTTTTTTTCTTTCCTAGATTTCTATCAATTGAACAAAATCATGCAAATGATAGGTCTTCATGTCAATCCTTTTTGTTTTACCTTTTTGATGATCACATTGCCTCAGCCACACTCCACACGAATGTGACACATATTTTTGATTAATAGATTTGAAATGAGAAACTTGTTGGACGGCATTTAATAACATCAAAGCTATTATTTCAGTCCAATTCTAATATGTCTGAGTTATATGTAACGTCTTCCATTTCGAGAGGCAAATTAGTAAGATAGTGATATAGGAAGGGGGCAATTTCGTTTTTTCCTCTTAATGCTATAATCTCGTCCCGAATACAAGCAGGAAAATTCGTCGTTCATTAAATCATGTACCGTTACATTAAAAGGTCACTGCTGCATTTTGGAAAATATAATGAAAGTAGTCAGATACAGAATTGGAAGACGTTGGTATACATTCCTTAGACTTTAATTTGTCAACACATTGAGAACGGTTTGATGAGGTTGCCATAGTATCACAATAATCCCCGTCCTCTAGCTAAGCGGGTATATTTTCATCTAGAGCAACTTTCGATTTGGCATAAAATATATAGCACTTATGCCATATATCCCCTTCTGTTTTGTTTGGCTGAAGGTTTGAGTTCGTGAAGCACTAGGTATAGAAACAGATAAAAATATTATTTTACGCTCACCTTACAGACGTCATCTAGATGAGGTCAATTCAGATGTCTGGAACTCTTCTGCATTTAAAAGCGGCCTTCATGATTTTTTTATCCCTGATTCAAATTTCATCCTTATAAGTAACTACTACGATGCCGCGTACATGTGCTAGGTCTTACCTCAAAAAAGTTTTGAAAGGGTGAACCATCCCATAGTCCCTAAACAGTCACTATTATTTTGTCGGTTGAAGCGTTGGTTTTACCAGTGTTTTTTGTCACACCTACCTCTAAAATCAGTGTGAAAAACTTATTTATTACATATATGCAGAGAGGTTATATGCCAAAAATTTCCTTGCAACGACTCGCCTTACCAAAAACGGATTAAAAAATTGCAATCGCTGCGTCCTAGTTTCGCACTTTAACCAAATTATGCCTGTGTTTTATAGTTGCAATATCCTAGACATCGAATGCTTTCGTACGATTTCTATAGCTAAGGTTAAAACATAAAAATAAATTAATTACTGATTTTAGTCTATAATTGCCTTGAAATTTAGGCAATATTAGTTAAGTGGAATTCAGCAAGAATTTCCTTTGCGAAGCTTTCATCAAAAACACCATTAAACCATTGTCAGTGGAAGGTAGCCTTTCGTGCGAATAGGAACATATTCGGAATTGGTCCTCATGAAAAACATTTAGTAGGTAGAATAATAAGTAAACCCTATTATTTGTTTAAGGATTATCTTCTAGTAGTGCGTCTAACACTTCTACCGAGGTAGTTTGATAGGTGAGGGTAGACTAAGACATCCGTGAAATTCTTACACCTGGGAATGGGAGCCAGCTACTTTCCTCCTGCCGCTAGCGGTTTCCCACTAAGTCACACAGCTGGGGTGGAACTGAGGTTGTCACATGGCGCTTTTTGGAATTGAACCCGGAGCTCTCTATTCATATATTCTATCCAATGCTGCTCCAGTAGTGTATCAGCCCAGAACTTATTACATTTTTCATTGAATCGTTTTTCATGATGACAACGGACTTCCCTGTTAGGTGCATATATAGTGGAAACATTTCATATTGACACAATGAAGCCTCATAATTACTTTTCTCTGAAACCTTGTGTAAAGATTTTTTCAGTAATTTAGCAAAGAAGCTTGGTCTAGTAGTTATTGTGTGACATAATTACATAGGTATAATGAGGAGTTGGAAGAAGAAGTACCATTGGCTGTGCTTGTATCAACTCATACAGAGATGAATCCTATAGCCAATAATTTTTTTAATGCTCCTATATCCATTTTTCGGGCAGGAAAGGTGACCAATCATAGGGGAGATTGGTGTATTTCCTCAATTCTCCCCGACGATGGTCACCTTTGTTGGTCGAAATATCGATATAGGAACATTAAGATTTTTTATTGGATAAGGAGGAGTAGTTCGGGTGAGGTAATTCATACATTTCATGATAAAATCTTGAGAAGCTTGAGAAGACACATATTTGAAAGTTCTTCGAAGAAGTTAACAAAATAGTTTTGCAGGCACCAAAGTGTCATACTTTTCGCCCCGAAATTGGCTGTGGGACGGAGGCGGTGGGGCCTTTCATCTCACCCACACGACGCTGATCGCGTGGAAGCAAACCCGGAGGCGTTCGTCATGTCACATTAGGAGAGTTACGATATTACTTATCTACGAGAATTAGTGGGTAAATTTCTTTGTTCTTTTCAGTGCATAAAATGTTAATATAATTCAACAAAATAATTCAACCGGTTGATAAAGCCAAAACAGAAAGGACGACGTTGAAGATGCCCGAGAATACACTCACGATTTCATCCATCTAAATTTTACTTCTCGACTAGTCCACTTATTCACACGAATCCAAATGCGCCTCAAAAACTCACTAATTCGATGATAACAAAAATGTCAGCTAACATAAAAAAAGACTTGGTCCGAGTATTAATGACCACTTCCTCGGTTTTGGGTATTGAAAGTGTATCAAATTGCACTTTTCGATCAGCGGATCAAATATCAATACGGACGAAAAATGTTCATAGTATTGATTTGAAATAGTTTGTTAGCTAGAATTTTACGCTTTCTCATGCCCACTGTACTATTACCAATAACCTTTACTCATTTTTATAACTATGTTTTGATACTTTCACAATATATGTTCACATCGGGGAATGTATTTCATTTTTTTTTGATTTACAAGATTTATTTTGTATCCTGGGAAAGGAAAATATTTTAACTTTGAGTTAGACGTCAGTCGTATCATGTGTATAATGAGTACAACCTGGGTTCAAAGAATATTTAAGTGCAGATAGATATCAAGTATTTTTACGATCTTTGAGTTGGCAATTCAGAGCTTGTGCCGTACCTCGTGCCAAAGTTAAATGTAGTTCTTGTTAAAATTCTTGGCATATCTGAGAGTGTTCTTCTAAGTTTATAATGAAAAACAACCATTTCAGGCCACAGTCTTCGTTGCAAAGATGTTTTTTTCGGAAGGTATGTAGTAGTTACAATCCGTTTCAACTCAACTCAACTTGTGAATTGCTTGTTATGCTAATTACGTTGCAATTACTATTACAATACTTTTTGTTTGGAAGTTGAATCCGAAAGTTTCAGACTTGATATCGTTGGTGTAAATTATGCAAAAAGCACCCATCAGGTTTTGAAACCATTGGCGGATCATCTCATTTCAATGTTTCATTTAATGTTTTACTATAAATATATTTTTGAGTCCTCATAAAATAGAAATCTCTCTGTTTTTGTCTGTATTTGAAATGTTAATTGATAATTTTATTGGTTTTGAGGAAAGAGAAGAGATGATGGAAACATTAACCAATAATACAGGTTGGATTATCTATCTAGTTTAAGTTCTAGAAAGTACAAATAAAAACATAGAACTGTGTTAATTTAATCCATTTTACAGTCGAAAACTAAAACTAATAGTTATAAACATATTTGTGTACCTTCGCGTTGATTCTGCGATCCTGAATTCTTTTGGATTTCAACATCGCTTAGCCAGTATTTTTGGATAACCTTTCGTCCACCTATACGAACGACTTGTCGAACTGCCGAACTGGCTATTCGTGTTAATTGCTATTACTTCTATCTATATTGCTATTACTTCTATTTATATTGCTATTACTTCTATCTATATTGCTATTACTTCTATCTATATTGCTATTGCTATTACTTCTATCTATATTGCTATAACTCTCACTTCAAAGTATGAAGACATGGAGTAGCGCCGTCGAAACATTTTCAAAACCGGATTATCACGTTTGGAATAAAAAAATGACATTGATCCAACCACCTATTAATTTCGTTTAATTCTTGATCGCGAACTTGCTACGAGTACCAGCATCTGACCAACTTCCTCTCTCTCCTTTCAGTGTCCGGTGTCAAGGGGGTTCTTATGTGCTTCAGCCTGCGCTACAACGTACCCAAACTATTCGAGAAACCACCCCCCGTCGACCACAGCGTCGGCCCATCCTTGGCCTGCCTGCACGGCCTGCGAGTTTTCAGCCTCGTTTGGGTGATCACAGGACACGCCTGCCTTGTAGCTATGGCTTTCGTCGGTGAGTAACATGGACAGGGGCCGAAATATCATTTGATTTCCTTATGGGTGAGAGATGGTCTCCAGTCTAATTGGAACCACATTCAACCTAGGGCCCCATAAGTGGTTAAGAGTGTCGTGCTGAAGTGTTTTGAATCATTCCTGTGAAGATCGATGAAGGTTAAGTGATCTTTTGAACTTCGAATCCGTACTTATTCCACTCACGACAGCTGTTGACAGATAAGGCACTAGAAATCATGGAATTAAATCACCTACCCAATTCCAACTCCTTCAGACAGATTCCTGGTTGAATGACCATTGTTTTATGTTATCACCCTTGTCCCCGACTTGCATGTTGCATGGAGATTAAGTGTATAATTGAAGAAATTTTGCTTGGATATACCATTCCCATGAAATTCATTTACAAAAATAAGCCCCATCAATAGTAAGTAACCTTCATATCATTAGGTAGACACTAGTCCATGTATTGGTAGCCATTGGTGCTAATTGAAAATGTAGTTAATGTCATTTGCTTCACGAAAATGCTATTTCAATTTGCTAATGGGAAAGGTTTTTTTTTAGGTAATTCATTTATTACGAATGTAAAATAACGCGAAGCATGAGTATCGTTGCATGGTTAGTATCGCACCGACTGCGAATTTCCTAGCCATGGCTTGTCTACGTGGTTGAATTGACCTGTTCCTTTGCTTTCTTCTTTTTAGATAACAAATCTTTCCGCGGTATCGTCGAGAAGGATTTCTTGTTCCAGTCTGTCAGCAACGGAGCATTCTCAGTAGACACTTTCTTCTTCATAAGGTGAGACTGATTAACATCAATAGAAAAACTTTGCGTGTCCCACTAGGGATGTTTTCATTTCATAATGAAGTAGTGAATAGCCTTATCTTTACGTTGTTTGCTCTTTAAGCATAGCTCAAAGCAATATTTCCTCTCAACTACCATTGAGTCTCAGTGTTTCATTGGAAAATATAAGCTTAATTATGTCTCTGCCTACATTTAACCGGTGTTCTACTTAGCCCCCCTCAGTGGCACTCCTTTGCCTTGTAACTCCTAATCTCCTCTCCATGACCCCTCCCCGTGATCAAAGAGTAAAGAAAGCGCATTGAAAAAAAGATTGATTGCAAAATGAAACTCTTCCTTTACTCTGACATTATCCCATGCAGTAGTGTCTTCTCGGCGCTCAAAATAAAACTTCGATATCTGTGATCATGGATTCAAATATTTTACTTATTGTTTTTTTCTTATATTATTTTAGTGGTCTCCTGGTGTCCTATTTATTCTGCAAGGCGATTGCACGGCCTTCCGTCAACGCAGTTAACAGAAGCCTCAAATCCGACTGTATAAAATTTGTGGGCATTTTAACTTATCGATTCATAAGGTAAGCCATCTCCTTGCTATTTCGCTAACCTATCTTGATTGTGTACGCGTATAATCACGGTGTTTTTTTAAACTTATAATTATTATAATAATTCAAACGCGAGGATGAACATTTCTTGAAAAGTTGTCTCCTTTTTTATTTCTTAAAGGTCCTTTTAAAAAATATGCATATTTTTAGAGCTCTTCTTCCTTGCCTTATTATTGGAAACATGTACCTGCTACTTATTGATTCGGATGACGCTAATTCCTCGAGCGCAAGTCTCCATGTTTGTCTTATTTAACTGTACGTTTCATTAACTCAAAAAAAAAGGTTAGCCGACTGCCGAAAAAATGTGGCCTACAAATGGGACGCACGAACAACGGCAACACTGCTGACTGAAGTACCTTTATTTGTATTTGGTGGTTGGTATTCTCATGACTCATGTGTCTGAAGGAATATATAGATTGATAAATAATTATGCCTATGGCTTTATTTTACGCTAGGGTTAAACTGTTGCCGTTAGACTTATTGCTCACACATGTAAGGAATGTAACGGTGTCTTGAGAGGGCATTACTCCCTGGATGCGTCTCTGAGATGTGAGTGAATTTGCGTCATTATAATCTTCTTACAGAAGTGGGGAATCATAAGAGCATAAATTCAGAAGGAAAAATGAAACAAACACGGTTTTCCATAGCTTTTTATTAGTATTAACATCATATTTAATAGGTTTTTATTCAAATATTTTTTTTTAATATTAAAATTTTAAAACCACCATCATTTGGTGTTAAAACGCATGAGGATTTACTTACGTGTACTGATAGAGTGAACTAAACACTGCGTACATGATATATTTGAGCTACACCATAGCGGTCTGAAACGGAGAAACTGAATTGGGACCAAAGCAATTATGAAATTTACACAGTAATGCTAATTCTCACTTCGGTAAGGGAACGCACCGTATTCGCATTTCGATGAGGAACCCCGTTCAGTCGCACGAAGGGAAGGACGCATGTTGGCATAATTACTAGGTTCAATATTATTTTCACTTTTATGTACTTGTTATTGATTATCAGCAGAAGATTTTTTTTGATTTTTTCCCTTGGACTGCTCATAGGATCACTGATATTTGAATCGCTGAAAAAACGAATCGCATAATCGCACGGTTAATCAGAGTCGTCATTTAAAAATTAACCGTGTCTATTAGCTGACATAATAATAATCTTGAATAAGGCATGGGCTGAATTTTATACCATCAATTAAATTCGATGATGGAGAAATATAAATTATTGAACAGTTGTTTTTGTTCCTTAGGTATAAGAAAAACATTCCGAGAATAAATTGAGTAATTGAGTAATTTAAAGATAAGTTACTACATTTTAATAATATACTAATGACGTTTGACGCACGAGTGATTAAAAAAATTAGACAAAAATATAAATAGATATTACAGACACGATACGTTAATTTGGTACTATCCTAACATACGGTTTATTTTTCATGATCCTGATGCGACACAGAAACGAGAAAGGTGACGACTATAGGCGAAAGAGGTGGTGCGTGCGAAACCTAAGAGGAGAAGCGAAAGCTTCTCTCTCAAAATTATCGACGGTATACGATAGGATCCAACCGGCCATTTAACGGTCTCCCCTACCTGATTGGAATTTAGGATATTGTGTTCAGTTTCACCTATTTTGTGTCCCAGAGATAAAACTGTACATTCAAAGATTATTTTTATACCTATCTCTTCCCGATCCATTTTAAATGGGATAAAGGAAACGGTTTCAGGGTGAACTTTGTGGAATTTCTCTTCCTTAAATGGGATAATTTATCTTGCAATTCAGCGGACTAGAAAAACTAAAGGATGCATTTATTTTTGCATAAAACTTCCAATCCACAGTGAAAATATCACCTGAGAATGAGGACCTTGTAAAAACCGAAGAATAGATTAATTAAGTTAATTACAAAAATTGTTAAAGTACCTACTTTGGGGAACTCATGCATCATTATGTACGAAGCATTCAACTTTCTCCTCGAAG
>LYUA01000025.1:395989-407240 GCA_002093875.1 Calopteryx splendens
CCTTGGGTTGCAGTCAACCAATCTTCGGATTGAAAGACTAGTCATGTCATATTTAATTTAATTTTATTGTTTTATATTTTTACTCATAGTGGAAAATCACTATTTACTTTTACTATCATAATGTATAACTTCCACTACTCATAGCCTGCAATGATTACTTATGTTCAAAACTAGTTAAAATCGACAAAGTTTTAAAGCCTTTAGGTAACTCCTAAAGGGCTCCCCTGAAGTTGGGAAAGCTTGAAATTTTGTCACACGGACTATTAAAGGATCAAATGGTGTGATATAGTTGATTATCTGAGATGGAGAAATATCCTGAAGGACTTGATATGGAATGATTCATTATTAAGCAACCTAAAGTTTTACATCAAATGAGAGTGACAGTGAGCCGCCAAATGACTACAGCGGCTCCCGGGATTTGCTTTTCTGTATGTAAGGCCCGCGTGACCCAGCACCGCTTCACTTTCAACCTAGAGCTGAGTATCCGTATTATGAACGACTTCCTACTGGACGCCGTTCTTTGATAAAGTTTGAATTTTTTTACACCTTCTGCCATTATGTCTTCGTCAATCTCCAACGTAAGACTGAAACTGAGCCAGTATTATCATGTTGGAGAATGCTGCGGCACCAATCTGTAAAATTTGGAGGGAATTGTCGATCAACATAAAAGTGAGTGATGCTTCTTGACATAGAAGTATCAATTGCGATACCGAAAGAATTTCAGTTTATTTTATTATGTGCGGAGTGTACTTCTCTCACCTTCACAAACAAGGAGTAGTCCAGGTGAATAAAGCCGGCTCCGGAGAATTTACTTTTGGAATGATGAATCTGGTTGCAGAAGCGACGAATCTGAAAAAAATATTTTACAGTCTCACAAATGCAGTTAACGGCTAAAGTACAATGAAGTGAACGTTATAATCCGTCCGTTACGTAACACTCAATATTTAAAACTTACTTAGTCACAAATTAAAGTAATAAAAGGCACTCGGTTACTATATTGGTAATGAAGACATTCATTGAAAGGAATGCATAACATGTTGAGCATGCGTTTTTTTGTTTTTAGATTCCGAGAAGGCGTTTGAAAAGACCAATGTGGAATAAAGTAAAGTATGGCAGAACGGAATAGTAAACTGTAGTGATAAGAGTCTTATTGATCCTACCCTGTTGCACATGACTCAGAATATGCGGGTAAAGAAAGCGGATTGAGGAGAAGGTTGGACAGTGTTAGGCACGGAAAGAAGACAGTGTTGTCTATTGGCACTCTCTCTTAATAAAATAGACGTAGTTGCTATTGAGAGATAACGTTGAGAGAGACATGGAGAGGGAAGGGGATGCATTTCGTGGGACTTTAAAAAGGTCAGATTAATTGATGACGTAGTTGGTCTGTAAAGCAATGAATTACTGGTATTGTTATAACCATTGCAGTAGGTGCGAGAAAAATATTTCATTATAAAGTGAAATAAATGAAAGTATCAGGACACATTAAGACCTTCGAGGCCTAGAGAATAGAAGCAAAATAAAAGAGAAGGTTAGGGTCATTCGGACGGAAAATGACGAGAGCAGTAATTATAGAATAAGGAAAGTAACATTTAATTTTTAATTTAATCAATGCTAGTCTTCTTGGTAAGGTAGGCTCTTGACGGATACAGAGTCCACGGCTACACTTCCAAGCCCCGCCTAAAACGACTCTAAACATCCAGCACTACAATAAAATATTCGTCAACCTCAAATACTTTCTGCATCCCTATATTCCTTCCAATAGGCTTGATATTTTCCTCCCTCTACCTCGCTTATCCAATATTCTCCCCTCTATCGCATTCTATTACCACTCAAAATTACCTGCATCCATTTTTCCCGCCTTCTTTGAACTTCTTCCAACAACCCTTATCATGCTCACCGCTTCTTCATTTATTTTCATTCCGATCGTTTCAATTTTTCCACTCTTCTCCGCTCCTGCACCCATTTTCTTCCATTCCCACATCTCAAAAGCCCCAATCTATACTTGTCCTTTTTAGCCCCATAGATCGCGGTCGTGTTGAACTACATTCCATACCAAAGTCTTCACTAGTCTCTTCTTTTCTTAAGGTCCCAGTCGTCAACTCCCTCCTCAATGTAAATTCTTCTTTATCTAATGCAATTTTTCTTTAATTGTCTTTACTACATTTTCCACCTTTGCCTTATGCATGTTCTATAAAAGTGAACTATGCTAAGTTCATTAATTGGACCCCAGTCACTTTGTTAAACGCCTTCTTGAAATTCATGAAGCAAGCAAATATATCCAGGTCATGTTGAAGTTCATATATTCAAGCAGTATTTTAGATGAAAATACAACTACTTTACGTAATAGTAAATACAAAAATAATTGCGTAGATAAAAGAAAAATTTACAATGGGAATACAGTTGATGACCGAGATCATGTTTAAAAGCATAAAAGAATATTTGAGGCTTAACTATAGCATTGTATGATTCAGCAACCCTAATGTTGGGTTCAGAGAATAAGCGTATAGGTAATAGATGCTTTTGAGACCGATTTAAAAATATACCTTGTGTAAATTTCTTGAGTATAAAATTCAGCGGTCATAACATTAATTCTTCTTGGTGCCAGATGCGGGGTCTAAAGTTAAACCTGAACACTTGAGTAGTAATGTACTTCTGGGAAAAACTCCGAGCATCCCAAAACCGGTAGACATGGAAGAGTTGAAAAAATAAGCATGGCAGGCCAAGTGAAATACTTTGGTGTAACTTGAGCGTAATTTATCATGAGGGAAGCACGCTCGAAATATTTACGGAAATGCGCTGAAGAAACATGTTTTCATCAAGTTAGATCGGGTTGAAAATATTGAGGAGAGGTGTTACTTAGTATTGGTTGGGCCTCATTCTGAACGTACTTCGAGCAATTGGAACCCTGGTACCAAGTGCAGAAATATTTTTTCTGCAATAAACAAAAGAAATTTCGAAAAAATTGCACGAAAGAAATATTTGACAAAGGAAAATACTTGATCTGCCCGTTTTCCTGCTTCTAACGAGGAGCAAACATCATACTATTATTAGGAAACCAAGGACGGGAACCGTTTAATGTACTAAGATTATATCCAAGACATACTCTTCTAGAAAAATACAAATAATAAAAGTTTTAAGGTAGACGCCGAGAGAATAGTTCCAGCTTCTCATTGCATTGATGGATTAGACAACAATGATTGAAGGAGAATTGGCTACCCTAGGAATCGGTATAAGGAATCCTTTTCCCCTCGTACAATTTGCGATCACAACCGTATAAAAATTAAGGTACAACTAATCAAGCTAATTCGTAATAAACTAATACCTGCCTTCTAAGTTTCATGGTCATATCAAAAGCTTCCCTTAGTTTTTGATGTCCTAACAAACCCTGTCGTATTCTCCTTAAGCGGCTTGCAGGGTAATTTATATATGCTGGTCATTAAACTGGAAGGACTACCTACCTATGACAACAGTAGCTTTCAAAAATGGGGTCTGGTTACTTACTTCTCTAAGGACACGGTTTTTTGTGATCTTCAAGGAAAAATCAATAGCTGTCTTCATGGTGAACTCGATCTCGTGGGACCAGAATCAGCGACGAGTGAAAGTAAATCCATTCATGTAAGAAGTAAATTAAATATCGATATTAGTTTAACCTCTTCAAAATAGAAAGTGATTAGCGGATTTAATAATGAAGGGGGCTTCGATTCAAGTTGGCGGAAAATATTTGCAAGAATTTCTTTTCGATCTGTGTTGAATGTTATGGTTTTTTAATAAGTAGGTTGAACACACAATGAGAGACAATTGGTTTGCTATGAAACGATTGGTGAGGAGTGATGTAGCTTGAGGAAGACATGGAGAAAAATATCTATATAAAACAGGATACGAGAATAATAGAAATGGACCAAATAAAGAGAGGCATGAGGGAATTATGAAGTATTTTAGAAATAGGGAAGAATGAAGGGCTGCAGTTAATCCCAATGTTTGATTTGAAAGTCGAATGATTATGGAAAAAAAAGACTTCCAAAACAGTGCGTCATTGAACAGACGTACGATGTACAATTAGATTGCAACGTTCGGAATATATGTATTTACGAATAGAATGAATCAATTCAAATTGCAGTTAAATCGCTTATGTCTTGCGCTGATTTTTTTATTTTGGAGCATTTCGTGACTTTATTATCAGAAATTGTGCCAAACTAACTCCATTCCGTTCGAAGTTGCAAACCACTGTAAGCCCATTGAAGAACCGTAATTTTTCAGAATCGGGACTATTAAATATGTTTTAAAAGAAAATTAAAAGATTAATACCAACAGAGAAATGAAAATTGCTGTAATAGGCTAAATACTTAAAAAAAACATACTTTAGGAGTATACACATTTACAAACGTTATAGGAGCCAAAATTATTGACAGTAGATTATATGTAATACTAATGGCACCAAAGATTCTGAATTAATTCAATGGTCCAGGAAATTAATGGGGTGTGATGAATGTAGGGGGAATGAGTAGGCTTTTATGTCTTGATATGAAAAAGAAACTAATCTGACGCATTCCGAGCTACCACGTATCGTGACGTTTTTAGAGCCGTGGCATGATTAAACGCAAGTAACTTCGATAAGCCAAAGAGATATTATCGGAGAACAGAGAAGAGGGGATAACAGGAACATATAACATTCCAGGATCGATATCTTATGATCGCGAAATTCGTTCCCTGCCTGCCTACCTCCCGAGATGTGGAATTACACTGCCTCACAGAATAAATCATAGATCCCATGTTGGGCCCGTTCCAGATGCACAGGTTCACAAGATAGCGCCATGTGCTGAAATCCTCGGCGATGCCCCCGATCCGCTCCGCTATGGTGAGGCTGTGGTACGCGAGATCCATCAGGATTTGCAGGGAATGCACAAGGGTGTTGAGGCCGTATATACCGTTCAATTCCCTCGCCATCCCACACAATGAGAGGTGAAGGAGCGCCAAGCGCCTGAGGCGCCTCGCGACGCTGACTCCCTTGACCGGCGACTCGAGTGAAGCAACGGGGTGGCTCCAGTCACCACGTTTCCCATTTCCGCCGGCCCGGCGGCGTCTCTCCGCAACGGCGTCCGCCGTGGTCTCCCCGAGGAGGTCGGACACATGGCCGTTGAGGCACTTCAGGTTCAAGTGAATGATCCTCAAGAGAGTGGAAAACTGGAGCGTGATCGCGGTCACTGCCAAGTGGCTCGCGAACTTCAGCACGTGGCCGAAGACCCTTTCCCGGAAGGCGTTGGTGGTCCCGAGGTGGGCGCATCCCATGAGGAGGATAGTCCAGAGTCCTAGGCCCTGCGCCCAAATCGACGCCTTCAGTCTGCGGTGGACTCCCTTGGAGCCCCGAATCGTGTGGACGGTCCCCTGGATCCTCCGGAGCGCGTCGCCGATCCTCGTCTGGTTGATCAGCAGGACGGTCGAAGAGACGAGGAGCAGTGTCACGTCGAACACCGGCCAGACGTGATGCACGAACGCTCCTAAAGATCTCCTGGGCGAGTAGGAAAGATTCACGAGCATTATTACATTTCCCAGTCCATAGAAAAGTATGATGGAGTAGGCCTGGGCTCTCATCATGGACATCGGCACTGGGTAAGCTCTACGTTTCCTTATCATTGTCTTCTCCGTTTCTTTTCTCATTTCGGCGATGAATGGGGGAAGTATGGGGATCAGACCGAAGAGAAAAAGCGGACGAATCAACGAATAGACGCTCCACTCTTGGTTTTTCATCCGACTGCGTTTCCTGGACATACGAGCTATTTTCACCGATGTGTACCTGTATGATACTAGATCTATTTTATCCCTATTCTTCCTTCTTGATGCTCAACTGCTCCCGTTTTTTTAAGCTTCCGTCCCGTACCACAAATAACCACACCGTGGTTATGATTTATTTAATGATTATAATGTAACACAATTAACAGAGCTTGCGCAATGCGTCAGCGCTATGTGAAAGGACGACGCGAATGTCTTTGCAAGGTCGATGTTCTCCCCAATTGGATTCAATTTTCGTTTGATTTCATGGCTGGAATGGATTCTGATGACTGAAAGGGGTTATTTAGCATTCCATAACGACATAAAAAGTGTCCAAAGACCGGGGAAAGACGAAAGACATCAACTCACTCTCTAAAAATGTACTTACATTGATTATCGGAACACTGAAATGATTATAAAACCCAATTTTCAAGTGTTAGCTTTCCCATGACGAAGTACCAAGCGGAACTCGAGGAAGTGTGTCGCTCTAAGAGGATAGTCGCGAGCTCAAATGTTTCCCTCTCTCACTGATTCCGTACCTTTCGTTCCTGCGCGCGGTTAATTACTTGAACCAACAATCGATTTTATATTCACTTCGCGTAGGAAAAAGCCCTTCCCTCTCCCCTTTTCATTCTCGTGTTTCTCAGGAGCGTGAGTTTGAGGAGTTAGTTTGAAAAATTGCTTCTCTTTTCGTAATCTGACGCGTGCGTATAATATTCACACGTTTTATTATTTACTTCGCGTGAAATGAGGTTACAGTTATATTCATCGAGTAAACCGATGAGTCGGAGCGTTTTTAATAATGGATAAGTGATTGAATTGGTTTCGCGTCAAGGGGTATATTTGAACTGTAGGTTTATTTTATTTTTTGTTTCTTTTTCGCGTAAGTGTGCCAGAGAGATTTACGAGGGGAGAAAGAGTTATGGATATAGTTTAATTCTAATGTGCACTTACATTCCATGTGTAAGTCCTTGTTGAATGTAGATCCAGGCCATCGAATAATGCCAAGGCAGGTCATTTTGTGACATGTTTTCTTGTCGATTGGGTTAGCCGATGGCAGAGTAAATAGTCCAAAAATCTACATTAATATCTTTTGCACTGATCATCACAAAAAGATTCAGTGGACATTAAATTCACCATACAATATATTTATTGCATTAGGATTCATTCGCCATTTCGTGGGTTATTCTGGCCCCACAAAATCATCCGTGAATAACTGTTGCCTGTACGTCAATTGTTTTTCCTTTCATCTATTTCTTACTTGGCGTTAGCATCGATATGATTAATTATTACCTAATCTTATAGGTATGCAAACCATGATAATATCACTTTTGCTTGACTTCTTGAGGTGATTACAAATTACTTCTCTCAATATCTGGTTAGCTGATGACCTGATTAGGAAGATTAGTATTTTTCCGGTTAGTAGCACTTTTTTAAGATTCTTTTTTTTTCCGCCTACCTATTATCTATTTTTACCTATTATCTACCTATTAACTTACAGAGCTTATTTCGAATTGGTCTCTTAGTAACACTAATTTACAGTCAGTTGAGGATGGTGAAAATCAGTAAATTAAACTTTCGTCGCAAAGGAGGATTATTGCAAATAAATCACTTAATAATGATAATTTTCTTACGCTATCTTCCAGTATGTTTTGGTGTGTTGTGTACTTTTTCAGAAGATTTTGAAATTGGAAAATTTTAAAAACTCTGCCTATTCATAAAAAAGCCACTTAGTAATTAAAAGCGCTTTCATTATAATGCTTACTTATTGATCATAAAGGTTTTTTGAATACATTTATGTAGTACCTACTTGTCTCGTTGATTTGCTGGTAATTTATTCTTTATCATCGCATGCAATTTTAATTAATACGATAGTTGGAATATTTCGATTATTGTGGTTCCCTAGTGGGTAGAGAAGTCGCCGTAGAGCTTCGGTTTTAATTTTTTATGATCTCTGAACTATGGAATTATTATGTCTATTTCCTGTTGTACGAGCAGGGGCATAGTGACACAGGGAAAGTATCGTTATCTTTCTCCGAATTTATGATTTTATGCATGGTATGGCTCAATATGAGGTTAGCTTTATCTTCTCTTCTGCATTGATGAGCCGACGATAATTTATCGATTTATGGACTTATTTGTTGACACTATTTTTATTTTAAATTAAATGGAATAGACAATCATGGGTAAAATAATGATTTTATTTGTGTAATATCTTGTAAGTCGGCAGTGATTTTTCAACCGAATGGGCGACGTGTAGCATGATTGTCCTAAGCTGTCGCCAGCTATTCACGGGTTAGTGAATCGGTCGATGTGCGGTAGCCGACGATTTTGGTTATTCGCGGGTTCATCACACATGTGACAATGGGCGATGGAATTTTGCCTTCCGCTTGATACACGTTGCCTCGGCGGCATTGCGCCTTTAAGCACTGGACAATTTTCGTCACGTTGCGTTGCAGTTTGGGTGTTGGGTGAAGGTGAAAAAAATATAATTCAGTTTGTCACATATGAAATTTATTTTTCATAATTTTTTTAAATATTTACAGAGTGGTAATGAATAAAATAGGAAATGTTTCTAGGTGTACTCTCCCGAGGAGAGAGGGGTTACTGCGGATGAAGATGAAGTTGAGCTGGGGAAGTCGAACTCTCCGGAAGACTTCTCTTCTTCGTCCCCCATCGACCCTATCCTCTCCTGCGAGGCGTCGTCCTCGGGCGAGCCGAGAGGGACGACCCTGAGGCGGCCCACGACTCCCCCTCGCTTCGGATGGCGCTCTGCCTTCCGTCTCAGTGGATGGCGCTACCCTTCTCTCAGTGGATGAAGGTCTTGAGGAGGGGGGCGTGGGCATAGGCGTATGGGGTGTACGGGGCGTAGGCGTAGGGGGCAGCGGCTATGATGGGGGTCTGGGCGGTGATCGAGGGGAAAAGAGAGAAATCATTAGGTATCTCGAGTAGAGATGGGTCATTTCGAGAATTCACCACGACTATTTTCGTAATATACCACGACCTCTGAAATTTACCGTAAATTGAGGTAATATTCAGAGATTTTTCAGAGCTGCACATTAGAGAAAGTTTTTCTCACACAACTTTCGATATATTTTTCCGGGAAAGGGCTCTATGAAAACAACCTTAGCTACTTAATGACATTTATTTTTACAAATGGTACAGATTATATGCATAAGTGAACGGCACGTATTTTCCAATGTCCATTAAGTAGTCATTTGATCCAATACGTTCAAAATTTCTCAAATTGTCAATAGAGGGTCGAATCGCGTCTATCTGTCATCATTACTTTTTTAAAGTTTTTAAATATTTTTGATAGATAAATGCAGAACTTGTGCAGTGATAAAAATTTTAATATGGTTTCCGTTGTCATTGGCCTTCCAATTCACACCTTCTTGAATGGTTGAATATGGTTAAAACTGAAAATGACGGTAATTTTAGAAAATAACCGTGATCTCTCAAAATAATTTACCTCAAATGAAAATTATGGTAATTTACGCATATCTAATCTCAAAGCATAAAGGAAAATTGCCGAAGGAAATTGAGGGGAATGAAAATTAGGTGTCTCGCTGACGTTGCCCAGTCTCCGTCTCTTAGAGGTGCTTGTTCCGCAGGTGCTTACATTGAACGGATGAATGAAAATTATGTCTAGTCTCTGTCCACGAAACGCATTTTAGAGGTGCGTAAAACGCCAGACTGGATGCAGTATTGATTTTCTGTCATAAGAAATCGCTCCTGAATGGGAGGCCTGGCTTTAACGGGCAGTCACTTTTTGTTATTTTCTATGTGATCTGCATGAAGCATGAACAAGCAAAACACCATTTTCACAGATGAAAAATGCGAGTACTTAATTTTTATCTTTAAAGTCCATCAAATGCAAATATTCTCTTCCATAGAAAACACTTCATAAGGATACTGGGAGCGTAGCTTCAGTAGAAAAGGGTGGTTTTATTTCGTGTAATTTTCAAAATACACTATTGGACATGTTCTGTCGTGAAACATTAATTACTTCGGTTTTAATTTCTGAAGCAGTATTCTAATTGGGTTTCTGATTATATCCAGGTGAGGCAACTACAATACTGAAATGGAATAGCGTTGTCTAGGCATATTTCTCAATTCCTTTTATTGTAGTCTCCGGTCATTCAATAAGACAGCCGTGTCATCGTTCAATTACAGAGTGAATGAAAGTATTCACATCAAATTTTTAAGGGTTGAAATCCATGAAATACTTCCATACTTAAGCGCGCGAGTATATGGTTAATGACGTACAATTCAATGAACATGGGAATTTTGCCTCTCACTGAATGAAATTTGTTAAAATATTTGGATGAAAATTTTCTAGGGAATCTTTTAAAATCGATCGCCCGTAAACCGCCCTTAATTTAGTTAACCAAGGATACCCATTCCTCTAAGTAAAGTTTGGGTTTTCAAGAGCAGTCGAATAATTTAAAATAAAGCGAAAAATAATGATTTTACTTATTTTCATTTTTTGTCAAACATTCAAGATTGAAAAACGATGGAATGGATCTTATATAGTACACATGGACCCTTTTCGGGAGGATGTTGGTGGCATCGAAATGCACCCGAGAAAAGCAAGTTCGCTATTGTCCGTCCCGATTTCGTGAGTAAAAATCTCGAGGTTCCTTTATTCCCAAAATAATTACTGCAGGGGACTATTTAAAAAAATTTGTGAAGCGCTCTACCACAGGAACTGGCCGAAAATTTCTGGGATTGTACGAACCTACGAGATCTAGTAGTCAAAAACTCAAAAAACCAGCAACGTAGGAATCCTAGGGCAGAGTAAATATCCCTGAATTCCTCGTATTTGTTGACATGGAAAACTTATTATGGGATCAATTAATTTATTGATTCAAAGTTTGTATATTTTTAACTTACACGATAATAACGCAAAAGTTTCGGACACATTTTCGCGTTCTACGACCCTTGTTTGCTTTCAAGCTTCCTGGTGTAAGTTATTTAAGCTTAATGCGAGGGCATTAGGCATGAAATAATCAGTTTACTTGGCTGTGATTCGAAATCCGGTCAAATCATATCACTTTTATCTATCATGAAGGTTTTCCACTCACCAGGAGAGAACAATTGTTTTTTATTAAATTTGTATCTGCAGCAAAATGCGTGATCCTAAGCACGCACTAAGGTAGGTACTCACCTTGTAGTCCACCCTGTATTGGTGGGCGTAGGACGTGGCCAAGGGCACAACGGGCTTCACGATGGGTGCGTGGTAGGCGAGTGCGGGTGCGGCGACGATGGGGGCGTGGGCCACGAAGGGGGAGTGGGCCAACAGGCCGATTCCGGGTGCGGCGGTGGCGGCAGCCAGCAGGGCGAAGAGAGCGATCTGAAAGGAGATAGAATCGGATTAGGAAAATAAATCCCTGCGTCACGGACCCACCTTCCTTGAGGCAAGGCTTCACCTGATGATGCTGCACCGCGGCAAAACCATGGTCGTGGAATAAAGTTTTTATGT
>LYUA01000025.1:455538-473084 GCA_002093875.1 Calopteryx splendens
CATGGGAACGGGGCCGTCTCGAAAAGGCGCGGCGAGAGAGAGGGGGAGGAGAGAGGAAGGGGGAGGAGAGAGGAAGGGGGAGGAGAGAGGAAGGGGGAGGAGAGAACGGGAGCGGATGCCGTATTGTGGGGAGGGAGAAGGGGCGATTGTGGGCGTTGAGGGGATGAACGGAGGAGTGTGTGACGGAATGATAGGGACGAGGGGAGGGAGGAGGCATGGGGATGAGTAATTTCTTCGCTGCTGCGTAATCTCCCCCCTCCCACCCCCCCTTTCCCTCGTCCTCTCCTTCCTCGGGTTTCGTGGAGAGGCACACGTTGCTGGAAGCGTTTTTTAGTCTCATTTCTCCTCCGGTGAAAGTACTTTTTCACGAGAATCATTTACGAGTATGGCGTAAAACGCATCATTTTCGGTCCTTGGAATCCGCATCGTGCTGATGCAAGTGCGTGCACTTCTTACTCGTTCGTGTGCTGTGTCGCACCTGACAGTTGCCTTGTCTCGGAGGCTCATTGGCCTTATGTAGTCTTGAGTGACATCATTGAAATAGTAGCTAAATCCGGCTAAAGGTTTTTAAAATGTTTTATTAAACAATTCTAAGAATCAATTCATGTTATTGTTCACTGTGCCAATTGGTAAAATCATACCAATATTTCCTCTCATTAATAGGTTTCTTGAACTGCATTTAGCGCAGTAGTTTGAAAAAAACAATAAAATTCTATTTTTAATAAAGCGGTCATTTCTTACTGCATTAAGAGCATTCCAATAATTACAGGAGCATTTCAATTATCCTTACTGTTCGACGATCTCTCTCCACTCCACCATTATTTTTTATTCGTTAATAAATTGTAAATTTTTCGTTTTTATGATTAAATAGGAGCTGTTCTAAGCTATTTGACTCTGTATAAATTGCAGTAAGCCAAATAACTGTTTAATATGGAATTAAATGGCAGACTATCATTTCAAAATGTTGAAACTAAATATCCACCCACAATTTCGTTTCTTAAAAGGTGTTCCTCGGTTTTCCTTTTTACTAGCCTGGAAGAAACTTTTTTTTTAATGATTATATGATAATGCTGTGACATTAATGGTGAAATATTTCATTAATATTCCACCAGTAAGTTTATAGCTTCTGTTTCATTTATCCCAGGGTTAGTCATCATAAAGTGGGAACCATTCAAAATTGTAATTAGTCCTTTGTTTCTTTGACCTTGAACTCCATTAGAAAATAAGTAAGCGAAATACTTATATTAATTTTTTAAAAGAAAAATAAAAATTCTATCTTGGCCTATAGCTTCTCCTCATACATGCATTTCCTTGCCTATTTACTTTTATGTGATGTTGATAGGGTTTTTAATGGGTTAATTTTCGAAATAGGCGAAGGTGCACATACACTTTTTTTCAGGCATTAGGGTTTGTTACTATCATTTTATTACGAAATTCATTCTATCATTCACGCAATGCAAAGGCAGACCACGGAAAATAATACATATTTGTCAGTGATTAAGTCTCAACGGATAAAAAAATGCGCTTGAGAAATTTAATTTTTACTTAAATTGTTTTGACAGTTAATTGAAAAATAGGAAAATTCAAAGTTTATTGAGGCACCTCCCCAAATTATTTTAAGTAAACACATTCAGATACGAGTAACGATCATTATGTACTGCATTAAGCATAGCAAAAAGATAATACTTTTCAGGAACAATAATTGTGTACAGGGCTTAGCTTTCCTCCTACATACGAAAGGTCTATCAAGGAAACATTTTAAACCCCTGGTTTTTGGTTTTATATTCAGAGTTTTTTTTATTTTATAGGAAATCCGTACTCATTGCATGTAAATGGAAAAGGTCAAACCTTTTCAAACCGAGTACTGTTACCGTTGAGGTCAAATTCTCGGTCAGCTTCATGGTTGGTCATCAGTCCGAGGATTAGTTTGTAGTAGCTCCTCTAGCTATTCTATGATTGCCTTGAGCTCTCACTTTTGTCGGAATTAATTTGTAGTTTGGCGCCTATACTGCGGTCTACAACTCACGCACGGATGATGGATTGTTAAGAATAGCCCGTTTACTAGTTACTTTCACTTAGAGGAGGATAATATAATACTTTTCTACACAATACCTAATGCTATCTAATAACTCCTATTATTACTAACTATTAGTACTAGTCTCTCTATCAGGATGAAAGTAATAGCCTTGTCTGCCGCATTAACTTATACTTTTTATGAGTGACTTATTCTATTTCATGTCCAAGAAAAAATTCGACTTTTAATAGCAGTACTTCCTTTTGCTCTTATGTTAAATAGCATAATAATACTTGCATCATGGAAAACAAAATTAGGACGGTACAATTTCCATTCCCCCGGTGGGATTCAAATCCGCGCCTTTTAGTTTAGCAGGCATTCAGTCAGTTCAGTTTGGTAGCTGATGCAGTAAAAAAATCTATCTTGAAGGTAGATATTTTTCACTTTGAAGGAGTAGTTCTTCAGAATCAAGTCCCTGGAAAAACACTGGTACTATTATCAGGGTTCTGGATAATATTATCAGGATACTATTATCAAGGATAATATTATCAGGCAATCCTTGCCCAAGCCGGGTTACTAATCCGCTATCTCAAGTGAACTGGCTAGCAATCATGCCAACCAGATAAATGTGGTAATAAAATCTACCAGGTAGATTACTTTTTCATTCTAAAAAAAATCGTTTGAGTAAAGCTGTAGAAGAAAAATTTTAATAGCATAAACGAAAAACATGGGATTCAATTGCACTAGTGAAGTTTGATCGTGTAACTACTTTGAAAGTTCATGCATCGTATGAAGAGAGGTACACGAGACAGTACTACAAACAACTGTTTTCCTGGCAGAATCATCGGCCAGTGAAATTGATTTTCAGAGACCAGAGCAAAAAATGATAGCAAGTAGTCTGTCATTTCTAGGGAAAGGTAACCGGGGGAAAAAAATGGTAGGGTTTTCTGTCCTGCTCGTTTTGAAGGTAGCTAGCTATCTAGAGCTCTTACGAAACTATAAGTGTAATAAGTCATTTAGAAGGAAAAGTATAGCCTATAAAAAATATTGAACCATTTTTTTAGTTCCTTGAGGATTGTAAAATCTTTTAGCATGGAATTATCGTGGAAAAACTAAAACAATTACAAAAAAGCTTACCTAATGATTCGATGCATAACAATCCCATCGTAAATTTTCCTTTAAGTGTAGCGGAAATGGAAATAGCGCCGGAAAATCTCCAGTGAAAGATACTTTTTTCTCAGGGTATTTTTCACTTCATGAAGATTTTATGTTACAATATTCCATCTTAGTATTTTAGATATACCTTTCCGGAAAGTGATATTCTGTTTGTGCATGCATAGCGTCTTCATTGAAAGTATTAAAGTATTTTACCCATGGAATGCGAGAAACAGACCGATAAATCATCCGAGTTTTGCATCGATCGCTTGAAAAGTGACACATAAGAACCTTAAAATGTCTCAAAAGCAGAATATGTTAAGATATTTTTCAGCATCAATAAACCTCTGCGAAAGTCCATGAAAATACGATTAGTACATAACATTATCGATGAGTATATTTTCTAATGTGGTTCCATAATGTATAGATATCTGAGGATTGGAAATTTCCAGTTGATGGTGCATAAGAAATTTTATTTTTTATGTTTGAATATTATACTATTTATCCCTCTCGTTAAAATGTCTGTAAAGGAAATTGTTTTCAGGTCGGTAGATGGTCGAATTCTTCGCTTTCTCCCGTAAAATTGAGAAGGTAATCATCGTATTTGTTTTTTACTCTTTGACCCGTTTCACGAGGCCTGATCACGTAGACATTTTTTTCCTTTCTCCT
The DNA here is from genome assembly GCA_002093875.1 of Calopteryx splendens. Classification (NCBI taxonomy): domain Eukaryota; kingdom Metazoa; phylum Arthropoda; class Insecta; order Odonata; family Calopterygidae; genus Calopteryx; species Calopteryx splendens. The sequence goes on from LYUA01000025.1 coordinate 459,377, forward strand.
GAACTTCACCAGAAATATTGCATCACCATTTTAAGTTGTGTAGACTACGACTCGACCACAATAGGCTGTGGTGCTGGAATTTGTTCTCAATGAACCTACGGATTGTTCTCACGTCCCGCATAAAAGCGGAGAGGTACTCATTGCTGTGGTCAAAAGTGTGCACAGGTCTATCCGACTGCGAGTCCTGCACGCCAGATTAATGGCATCTTTGAGAAGTAAGCGTTGATGCAAGAGATTCCGCTTTAGTCCCCCACGTACCCACCCAGCCAACTTCGGAGGTTAACTATCAGGCGGAACTTGTGTCGAAAGGACGTTCCTCACCATCCATCATTCGATCGACAGTGTAAGAATGTTTGTCGAGAAAGCAAGGAGAACCCTAAGGTGAGAAGGAGAATTCTGAGAAATCAATGCACGCGCAAGCAATAAGGCAACGGTTAAATAGCCAAGAATTCCCAGGAATGTCCCTGTAGTGTGTGAAAGTAACTGATACGATAGAAAACGTGCCTGTCTTCCTCCTTGAACCAATTAAAAGGTGAATTGAATGATACTAATATGCATATGTAATCAAGTGTGAGACATTAAGCGGTAAAGCGGATAGATGGTTTCGGAAACCACCTTAAGTCACCGGTAAACCACCGGTAGTCAACCTTCGTAAACTGAATTACGTAACTCTTCATGCATCATTCGATTCAAATTAGTTACATCATTAGAATGAATGACACTATTTTGTAATAATCGTTAGTTGATGATTGTAATCGATTATTATTAATAATTATTAATTCATTGCATGGTTCAAATCTTGAATAGTTTGTTTACCCGGTAGGCATTTGTGGTCATAAAAAGTTATTTTAAAATAAATAGATAATGCAACTGTGATTGGTGAAAATGTGAAGAGATAACCTTAAGACAAAAATAAATAAAAGCATGGAAAATGTTGATCGGAATCACTCCTCAACATCTCATTGTGGGCATTACATTCTTTATTGATGATTGAGATTTGCCACGGGGTCATTCATAAGATTTTCTGAGATAAGTTACTACAAGCTTCTATTTCATCCAGTCTTCATTCTTCCTTGCTTACTCTTAATGGCATCCCTCCTATCTTCCCTGTTCTATTTTATTTCCTTTATCCTTTTTCGATCCTTTTTTGCTCCTTTCTAAGTTAACTATTAATGATTTGTCCTCGGGACTTACCTCAATAAGACACTATTCGATTTCTCTAATTTACAATTTAATGCATCACGCCAATAGTGTGGTAGTCCAGTGTCTAGAGGCCAGGGATATTGACCGAAGGGTCTGGGCTTGACTTCGGGAGATGAATCTTGAGTACTCACAGCTTTACCCAGGTCGTGTGATTTTTCGGGTACCTACTAGATCTCCCTGGAAGCCTCGGGTGTCACAGGGGAAGGAACGGAGGAAAGGCTTCCATTCCCTGATGTGTGAATTTCACATACCGCAAAGGCTTTCCTAGGTAGTACGCGGCGGTGTGCTCGCCCTTCCCATATCAAACCAGCCTTTGGGTAGATTTCCGTGCTGTCGTAATATCTTGTGATGAGTCCGATCCATCCGTTTCTTCCTTTTCTTCGGGTGCTCCAGAGCTTCTACCACTCCCACTCTTCTGTTTGCATCGTCAACTCCCCTGCCTACTCTATTTCAGCTGTCTTCTCCTACACCACGTTTCGAAAGCTTTAAAAATCATTATACATCTTTGTAATTGCCCATGTTCCTTATTCATATAATAAAAATAAATACGTGCTTCGGGCTGAGCATAGAAAAATCTCATGCCTCTTATTGTTCCACAAATATTTTCTTGACATGTTTTTTCTATCTATTTTTGATTTCGTCGAAGTGAAACTTTTTAAACTGAATTAATAATTTAATTTGTGGTGTAAAGTTAAAAAGTTTTATTAACTCGGTAGTTCTCACAGTATTCCCTCATTTCAGAGAAATTCAGTTCCTGGAATTCTTATTAATATCACATTGGGATGTGAACGAGTTTTTGTGCGACTGCTACAGACGGCCCTACCCAAAATTGTTCTAAAACTAATTTTCATTTTTATTAATGTATCAATCCGGTAAGTCGATTCTCCTCTCGGCGATGACCTTAACTTGGTGCCATAAAGTATATTTTCTCAACATTTGTTCATTTTCCGTCTGCATTTACGAGTAGTTGTAGATATAGCGTTTTAATTTCCTTAAAACTTCATGAAATCAACAATATACTCACGGCGCAGCGGGTTTTCTTTAGTCCTTTGTGACTACTTTACCCCATTCTGTGGCCTGATATCAACCAAGTCGCATACTTTTCCTAATGTCTCTAACTCGAGCTTTTCCCTTAGAGAAACGGCAGATCTGATGAACCATGCACACTATTCCATTCAGAGAGATGGCCAAGAATTATAAACGCTCTGTCACCTTTATCAGTCATCTGCGAAATTTCGCCTACTCGGAGAAAATTATTTTTCATTATTTTTTATTTGAATGTTTCTTCTGAAAATTTCTCTTTTCTGCCCCAAGAAAATTCAAGTAGCGAGTGTGAGATATTATTCGTTGACTCAAGTAATAGAAATTAGACTCGGTCTCTTATAGGTATGTCATATAATACGTATAATAATGGATATCATGCCTATTAAAATGCTAAAAACTCTTTCCTAGATTAAAATCTAATATTCTAGTATTAATTAATTAATGGTAATCTACCGGTTAAGGTTTCTCTGATTATTCTAGTATAAAATACAAAAATATAATATGAATTGGTCATTTCTCTGTAAAACCTTTAAACTTTGATCAGTAGTATTTTGAAGTCATAACACAGTTTTTTTCTCTAGTTTATGGCCGAAATATGTATTCCTGCACTCAAAAAGAAGATATTTTTACAAATTTTATTTTGGTTTTCCGATCAGCAGAGATTCGAGAGGAACATTTGTAGCTAGCTAAGAGTACCTTTTACGAGTAGAAGTAAAAAGGGTCAGCTGCCTTGTGTGTGTTTTAATTTGGAGAAACGATAGAAATGTGATGTGAAAAAATATTGATGGAATTTTATAGTGTCAGCGGCGCACTAATCTATAAATCAAATGAAAAGTGGAGATGGTGACAGAAACATTCAGGGAGAAGCAATGCTAAGAACTCAATGGGGATAAACTCATCGGACTTATTCGTAAAAGCGTCAAATCTTACGTAAAATACCGATGAAGGAAAGTTGCTCAGAAAAACACTAAAGAGGAAGAAGAAGAATGAAGTACATCATGCGTTTAATGAAACATAAGGTTTGAAATTTCGAAGATCAAAATAAATACATCTTAGCATTGAGGAGAGAGGACGGCTGCGGAAATTATCTTCAGGTTGTTGACTGCTGGTGATGATTTACTGGATCTTAGCTGGTAGAATATTATTAAGTATGGACACTTCCATATTTCTCCTGGATCCCGCCGAAATAGTGAGTGACATTGTCGCTGAGGGGATTTGACATGAGATTTGTGTTAGCATTAGTGGAAAAAAGTATTCTTTCTTCTAAACGGTAAAATGTATACGTATTTTTTATCAGTTCATTGAAAAACCTTATAAAAATGTTACTTAAACCAACGTACAGTTCAGAGGACATGATATACAATTTTTTGCATACATTATGGTCCTGCTAAGCCCCATTTGGGCCTATCAACAGGTGACAGTGTCATGCATCTTAGGGTTAACCATTATTCTCTCTAATAATACAGTTACATATCAAGGTTAATACAGGCCACTATCACAGGTGATACATTTAAAGCTCATCATGTAACAATAATTACCATACCATATTCCTTGATGTCTTTAGAAAGAATTCCTATAAATATGTTATCAACTGTCTTCTTCTTTCACAAATACTGTATAAAATATGTACATTTAATGTGTACATCACTTAAATAGTTTAGAAATACTTGTTTGTATTAATTATATATTGTTTTTGTTTAAATATGTTTATTTTCACATAACATTAATATTTTCAACCTTCTACTTCTTTCTCAAACATTATCTAAACAAAATACTTTTAAAGGGTACATCAGTTAAGTAAACATACCAATAGTTCCTTTTTTATTTTTTTAAAGAGGAGGAGGAAACCCATTCAAAGTAGTAGCCAAGCCTTTCAATTTTGTTTTAAAATACATTTTCATCAATAGTTTTTTAGTTCAAGGGGTAAATCATTTGAAAATTTATGTACTAAAAATTTTATCTCTTCTTTCATGAAAAGGATCTGCCCCCCTACTCTTTATGTGTGAATTTCACACGCCGTTGGGCTTAATATTGGGTGAGCTCTACCCTCACCTACCAAACCAATATTTGGGTTGATTACTGTGATTTTTTTCTTTTCATGAAGATTCAAGTATTTATTAGTTTTATATAAGTTTGGGCTTCTTATTTGCATATCATTTACCTATCAGTTCTTCTTTTGTCTTAGGGCACTAGTATTTACTTTCAAAAGAGTTATCACATAATAATATGTATTTATGAAGCTTCACAATTGGCAGGATATCTAATTTTGCGTACTTTTTATCTTTGTCTATAAAAGTTGTATAATTATTCTATTTTGAATATTAATAACGTCTTTCTCCTTTTGGAACGAACCTCATGTTGTCGAATTACGGAAAAAATACTTAGGTATTTCTAATAATTAAACAACTTTGGATGAAATTGTATGACATAAAATCCATTCATCCACGTGTTTCCTCAAAATCTGTGAATGGCGCTTTTCATTTTAAATCGTTGATTATAAAATATACACAGGTTTGTTTGAGACGTAGATAGGTTTCCCTCAAAGCCTGCCTGTGTGCGAACGGTAACTTTTCTTACGGGAAGTATTGTGCTGTTGAAGTGTAAAATGGAACCTTACTTGAAGAGATCTTGGAGAAGTAATGAATGTAGCAGATATGATCGTTAAATTGGCAGCCTCTCGTGGTTGACGACATCTGCTGGGAGGTGCGACCGTAGGGAAATCGGTCTCTGCGCAAGTGCGTGAGAGCGGAGGGGAAGGGATGGCGGGAGGGCGTCAAGTACCTAAGGGAGTGTCCTTGACGGAGGAAGTGGATCTCGGACGAGGTGTTGGTGGGAGCAGCAGGAGGGGAGGGAAAATTGGATTGTCCATTGTCTGACTCCTCCCCACCACCTATTGGCATTCTCTCCATCTCACACCCTCCATCCGTGCAATCCTTACTACACCTAAAAACATTCTCATGGAAACAAATATTGTTTTAAACACGGTCATAAACAACTTGAGGGGAAAATTAAAAAAAAAGTCTTCGATTCAATTCCACAAGGAAATGCTATCGCAATAAACGCTTGTGACTCAAGAGCGAACTGGGATGTCAAACCTGGGCGTTTAAGGTATAGGACTTCACGATTCTTTCTTTTGTTTTCTCTTGTTTTCCAATTTCCTTTTTTTATAGTTAGGTAGGCCCCAAATATTGAGGGCATGCTGTGCTGTTTGATCATGTTTTTAACTCTTTTTCCCATTTTTACTCCGATGAAGACTACTAGGGCGCCTCTAATAGCAATGAGTATTGAATAACATTGAAACAATTGAAAATCTTTCGAAAAAACTGGTTTCCGTTTATGCAATAACTCTTGGACTTTCCCGTCATGTTGCTAAGCCACAGAACAAGGAATCATAAAATGATCTCTACTGCTTTTGATACAATTCATTAAAGTTAACGTGGGAGCAACTTGAGGTAATTTGCATACATGATAGTTGGATTTATTGCTGAAATACGTTAAGGTATTTGATTAAGCGTGCCTTTCTGATCCTATAAAATAAATAAAATTTCTTAAGGCCATCACTGCTAATGGGTTGTTTGTCTGTGAAACTATTAGGTGATATAGCTTGTGAGGACTGAGGCTACTTTAGCGTTAGCTTTGAGAGCAGACGTTATAAGGTCAACTTTGGTTTACACATGGTGAGAGTAATGAGGGGGTGGAGAAAGTTCCACCCGGGTGCATAGAGCTAAGAGAGCGGGAAATAGGAAAACCAAAGATGGCTCTCTCTCTGTTTCACTTTGAATGATAACAATAAATGGAGGCATGGAAAGGGATTTCACTATAGAAAAGTCGCGGGAGATATTCAAGGAGAAAAAGGTATTTAGGCAAAACGAAGGATGGCCGGAAATTAATGTCCGAAATTATTAACGTTAAATAGATTAATACTAGTATAATAACTAACAATAAACATGTGTTTATTGGCGAGATGTATTTCTAATTATTGTACAGTCAATAACCAATCGACTTTTTAAAACTGATTATTTTATTGAGATTCCTAAACCCTACATACAGCACAAAGAAATTTATTCCCGTTGTTAATAAGCAAGTGTTTAAGGTCCTTTAGTATCCTTATTGGAAATGCCATTAGATGAGATGAATTCTTAAAGCGTCTGTCCCTTACTGCCCCAGAGCACCCACCGGCTGGTCGTAAGGCAGTTGGCCGGGCTACTGTCCTTATAGAATATAACGCAGAGAAATAAAGTCTGTTCACACACCTAGTTCAGAAGTCGAGTTAAAAGAAAGGTTAAGAGCTGATATCAGCATTATCCAACCCATGAATTTCGCTAATAGCTGACATTTCTTGTATGAGACATGATTTATATATTCTTCTCTTTTTTTAAAAAATTCTTAAAATATATCATTCTTCGAACTTCCATTAATGTAAAAGTTGACTGATGGTGTCCTAGTTTCTTTTGATTTACGAGGCTTATGCCATTTTATTATTAAAATTGTCTTCGTCCATAGAGGTTGGTGATAGATAGAAAAAAACTAGTAAGTAATGGTGAGCGTTTTCGCTTGGGGGAGTTTGTCATGCTTTCAAAAATATTGTAAGGAAAGCATTAAAAGAAGAAAATATTTAAAAGATACAAAAAAACCAGGTGACTTGCTGCACGTATTTCTTTAAACAATCCGCCTCGACATGTTCTCATCTTTAAGTTAAGTGAAGTACAGAGAGTATAAATTAACATATAAAAGAGATAAAGGGAACGGAGGGTTTTTCTATGGAAAGTCTGAGTGGGAGGTGGGGTAGATAGATAGATAGATAGATAAGCGTCTTGTATGGAGGGAAGGAGGAGTATCTGGGAGGCAGGGAAGAGTTTTGGTAGACGTCAGATGAACTGCGAGCAAGATTTGTAAGTGGTAATCTCGTTTAAAACATCCTTGCTATAAATATTGGACAGTCGAAAATGCCAAATTGTTGAGTTAAATCTAATTTTAAAACTTTGCCATATTAATGTAACATAGGTGGCCCAAGCACTTTTGTGCCTCATATTAATTAACAGTTTAGCAAAATGGCTCGTAGGTGAATACTTTACCTTCCTAAATTTAACCTGGAAAAAGATTATGCATATAATATCCCGATATGAATGAATTTGGATATTATTTCGTTTTTTCCCTTGCATTAATTTAGAAAACTTGTAATGTAATTAAATATTTTTCTCTCTACATATAAGGAACTTTTATTTTAGCGATTTGATTTCGCTTTTTGCATAGCATCTCCTCCCTATACAAGTTAAGAGGCCTATTAACTTTAGCGAATATTAATATGCGAACGATGAAGCATTTCATTCTTAGAAACTGAAAATTTAGCCTTGTTTAATTTTAAATTCCAACAAAATTACGAGAAGGTTAATTTTTAAGAAAATTATAATTGGCGATCGTACAGTGTGCCTGTTTATTCACCATCATAGAAGACTTTAGTATAGAGTAGAGGAAAACAATGATTCCTCAAAGCATCTATCCAAATGTCCAATTCTCTTCTTCATATCCGTTATTCTCTGATTTCAATATTCCGTCCGATGACGGTATCATTATTTTAAAATCATCACAGTAATCAGCCCGAAAGTTGGTTTGGTAGTTGAGGGTAGAGATCACTCAGTGCTAATTGTGGTCCCAACAACGTGTGAAATTCACACATAAGGGTAGGTTGACCAGCTCCTTTCCCTGTACCACCTGCGACTTACCAGGATGAACTATATATGTTGGAAATTATGGGAGGAGGAAAGGGCCTAATTACTAAACAGTGGCATAGAAGACAACTTTCACGTGACTGTACGTTTGGCACAAATTTAATCCAATAGTTGAGAATATACCTATTGTTTTAAAATAGCTGTTTACTGGCTGGAAAGGTATTTACACTATTAAACCCGGTCACCTCCCTCTTTAAGAGTGTGGCGCTGGTGGACGATCATAGACTCTTCGTGTATCAACTCGTATCAAGGTCCTCCTCCATCTCCTATAATCGTTGGAGGAGGAGAGAATGTAAGACGAAAAAACAGAATGCAGCGGTCGCTTTCCTCGCCTTCGGATTGGCCGTCGCTTCGTCACCAGCTGCCGGATCCGCCTGCGAGGACATCGGTGACGCTGCGTTAACCGAGTGTAACAGATTGGCTTGGAGACTCAATTAGTAAGCAGTTCGTCTTTCGAAGCGTAATAAATATCAGAAGGAAGTCCGAATACCCGTTGATTTACTCGTTCAATGAGTGATTATTTCCTTGGGTGGCACACTTTAAATTTAATGAGCCAGTATTACGAAATATTAAGTTCTTTTTTGGTGACGTGGTAGCCAATTGGGAAGGTATACCTATGGTTCCTGACTGGAAGGGTGTGGGGTAGATTGCCGGTTTTAGCCTTCGTGGATTTTCTATGAAGACATAGGCACAAGATATCTGGCCCCCTCCAATTGTGATTTTCAAATGAATTCCCTTATTGTTGGATTTGAGCTTCCCCATACCAATTAAACCATTTTGGGAATTGGTTCTTGACTGTTGTGTGATTTATTAATTTCTGTGTTCATCTTCCTGTGATGAGACAAACTCACACAGTTTTCACTATTCCGAACATGGTTTCACCACGTTGTGGCTTTTTCAAGGCGAGTTATGCCCGTGTACCGAGCCTTATACCTATATACCTCCGGGCATGACCAGGAGGGAAGAGAAGGAAGAGCAACGAGGATAGCTTTGGTAAAAATTCCGTGGATAAGAGAGGTTGAGGTCACCGATATCAGTCACCCTCATTATTTCGAGTGGAAGACTATCGTAGTCATGGGAATGATCGGTAAATTACCTGCTTTTTTGGAGAATTTTCTAGTAAAATTGAAATAATATTTTTGTCAAAACCATTGTGGTTAGCTATGTATTGGATCGTGTCTAGTTCGAAGTTAAAACTCATATATATAGCGTGGGAATATAAATCAATCTATTATTACATGAATACGTGACCAAAAAGCCGCAAGCTTAAGTTTGTGCTGGTGCCAAGATTCGTTAGGAATAATGGTATCGGTAAAGGTGGATTTCCAATAAATAGAGAAATCGTGTTTACCTCCGTTGACTTAAATGGTCAGAACTAAGAAAGAAATTTTATATCAACTTATTTATGCTGAAAAAAATGTAGAATCTTGTAAGGCAATAAGGAAGGAAATAGCCGCTTTCACTTATATTCATTAATTTGTTTTTAGGCGGAAGGTTCATGATTAGCGTTCCACCAGATTAACCTTCTAAGATTTGAGCTCTCTATAGCTTGTTGCATTGCATTGCACCAAAGCTAGAGCCGTGAGAAATCCAATCCACAATCTGCTCAGCTTGAACGCTGAAGACTGTTGCATTTACATAATTTTTATGCACATGCATCGGTTGAATCCCATAGGTTGCCACTCAAATCCATGATATTCAGAGGTCGTATCTGAAATTCGTTTTTCGTGTTAAACAAGGAATTCTATTTAGTAAATTCATTCACGAAGTCTGTCCAATTACGCGTCATCACTCACTTTTGTTCCTCAAATATCATATAATTTTTCATTTTGAAGCAAAAAAGGAAAAATTTAATTCAATTATTTTCAAGGAAAAAAATTATTCGGGGTAACCACTCACATCAAATATTCATTTCCAGCATATTTCTCCAGAAAACGCGCAAAGGAGGTATTAACTGATATTTCATAATTTATTTATTAGGTTTATCTGAAGGCAAAGTGTTGATGATCATCATGATTTACCTGCTTTCATGAACAATTTGTACAATTATTGTCAATGGTCCCCTTTTTCTAAATGTTATGCGTAAGAAAACAGGTAATAATCTCGACATCATTCTTTGTTGGTGCAACTCCGTGTATCGGACTACTTATAGGCAAAACATCGACGTTTTATCGAATAATGTTGGAATTTTCCCTCGTGCTTGTTCACCTATCTCTCTCTCCATCATTTAAACCGTCCAAAAATTATTCAGAAGCATTCATCCTCGTTCCTTGAGCCAAGTAGAGATTTTGGAGGAGGAAAAAACTGATAATTCGCTTCCTAAATTCTGCCGATTAGAAAATGAAAACTTCAGAAGCCAAGTCTGATCTGGGCTGTCCGAGTTACCTCAGTAGCACCCGAAAAAAAAAGTTTCCCGCCTACATCAAGGACGGAATGTGCCTCAAAATGTATCCTTGGCCATCGCCCCGTGACCTTCATCTGTTCCGCGGCGAATGACGCATTCCCACTCTCCCTTTCGCCACGATCCATTGATCATACATTCGAGCGTGGCAGCCCGCGACAAGTGCAAGGATTCGGCTCTATGGGCGCATTAATAATCGCTCCTCTGGCCTAGGAGTCTCTTGGGTATCTTCTGCGCCGAAAATCTTGCTTGAAATATTGGGGCAGGAGAGGGTCCCAAGGCTGAGAGTCGAATGCGTATTCGTCGCCCTCCAAATGTACCTCCACACTTCCACAGACTATCTCGATGTCCTCCTCCTATCGCTTGATTTTGGGTTGAGCAGGAGAGCAAATAAACCCCTCTCTCACAGAGAAGGGCTCAACTTACATCCACCGCGGGAAAATCTCCCCGGGAAGGGTAGCCAACCGTCAGCCCGAATTCTTGTTAGTCTGGGTTCGCTGTCGCATTCATCATCCACATAGACTTGCGGACGTTTCCACGCCGGTGGTTGGCAGCAAGAAGCGGAAGAATTATCGGTTGGAAGGGAACTGAGGTACACGCGCGTTCCGGTGTCCTAGAATGTACAAGGACCTCAAGACGTCCTATCTAGAAAGAACACGTTATTTACGGTCCTGAACTACATGTAATTGTGCATAGAAAATTTCTGGAAGTGAAACAACAGAGGAGACATAAATTTTATCATTTTCCATTCCGTGATCCATATAATTACCCCACAAGAGGGTATAGGAACCTTTCACTTAGCCTTCTAGCAAGAGAGCATAAGTAGTCGTTTCGGTTCGAAATTTTCCTTCGCTCTGAGAGTGGTCGGTAGCTCTTTCCGAATGAAATCATCGTTTTACATGGAATGCCCACAGTGTCAATGTCAAAACAATTTTTTAAGTGAGGTGATGTGAAACGTCTAGAGTCACGGACGAAATTAAGGTGCCCGCAGGCACATAATCTTTCTTCACATCCAGCATACATTTCACGCAAGCCCAGAGGGAGATGTGCCTTAGAATATTTGCATCAAGTTCAGATGCTTAATATGCCCGTAGGAAATTATGACAAGGATCCCCATTAAAGTTGAAGCGAATTCAGCTATATAACCACAACAAACTCCTTCCTTTCACAGCTAAATTACCGATCACTCATGTATTTTTAAATGCTAAATCGTGTGTGGCATTCCATTCAAAAAATATTCTGATCCTTCGAAAAGAAGGCATTAATATGATTACTATGAGTGATACTGGAAACGAGCATGTGGAAAAACCGGATCTCTTGAGTGAACGAAGCTTATTGGAATGAATTATCGAGAGAAAATTTCAAGAAAAGTTAATATGATGACCATTCACGAAATAATTGCACTCCCTCTATTATACAATTCATAATGGATCAAATAAAAGGTGTTAAAATTCATTAATTTCGATAATGATGTATCCCTTCTACAGATATAATTTTATAAACCTGTGGCCCTGCCGTAAAACTCCTACAACGAATTAAAGACAATGACCAATGAAACGATACCTATGTATGGCAATTAATGAATGCCAATAGTGAAAATAAGTTTCAACACCCTGCAAAACATATTTAATGAGTAATATCATTTCAGTGTGGCAAAAGAAATTGATGAAACGACAATTTTTGACCACATTCATTAACCTCTATTTTTTCGAAGTGTCTTTTCGACCGCTTTTCTTATTTCCCAAGACATTTACTGTAACGTAGCATGCATTTGATCTGGGAAATCTCCTGAAGCCTTATGCCTTAAATAATTCATTTTAAAGTTAATATCACTTATTTTTCCAGTTAAGAATCACTGCAAAAAGAGAAAAAAATAATGATTAACTCGAAGGTTGGCTTTGATAGGTGAAGACGCAACCTCTGACTAAACTAACCGCGCAAGCACTGGATTCCAAGCAGGAAGGGAAGTTCCTTTCCCGGTGACGCCTTTGCATTCCTCAAACTTAAACCTGCTGACAGGAATTCGTAAGACGAGTTTAGCTGAAAGAGCCAGGAGGCATTTGAATTTGATCGCAGTCTCCTCCTCCGTGTTAGAGTTACATGCTCCTTATGAATTAGTTTAGATATTTGAAGCAATTAAAAACTACGAAACAATTTTTCTGACATTGCTCTCTTCTCTTAATCATCTTGATGATTAAACATTTTATTCATCTCAGTCTTCTTGATCATTTTTTAACGAGAATCAGTTTCATCGCTCGTGTCTTTGAGTTAATTCAGCTGACAAAAATTAATTTTGTGGCACTGTTTGAACTAGACATCCGAGTGACATTAATGGCTGTGCAATAAGCTGTAGGTATTATGTAAAATTTGACCGTTAAACATTCCATTTTCCTGAATTGGTGCGTAGTCTCATGAGAAATTTTGGTAATCAACTATCTCCGTCAGGCATCACCTGACGTTTTGAACTCCTAAGTCTTACGACGCAACACCGTCAGCCTGTATTTCATTAGTCTCGTCTTTTGGATAGATTATTTTTGGAAACTGCGTGTGAAAAAAGTAGGTTATTTTGTGCATCGTTATGGGACTCGACGAATTATGTAGAAATAGATACTATGACAACAAGGTATGCTAATATAACGAGGAGGCATTGTGGCTGAACATATTCAGCCCGCGAGTGCATTCGTAAAGGATTTTAATAAAAATTAAGGAAATCGTTTGGGGTGAAAATAAATGCATGATAAATAGAATTTTATTGTGTACTTCAAAGTGGCCCTTCAATTCGTTCGGCACGTCTAAGCTAGTTACTTTCTAGAAATGATTCAGTGGCATGTCTGAACCAGATTGATAGGTATTACACGACAGCCGTATGTGGAAGCATAAGGATAAATTCAAGCTATAACTAATTAAATTAAATCGAACTAGCCTCATGAGCCAATATGTGAAAAAATGCGAGAAAAACCTAATAAAATATTATTAATACTTGCCCAACAGCTAGACTGCTGGTCCACGATGTCATAGAGCAGGGATGGTGGGTACATGACACACGTGCGTTGCCAAATAACAGTGCCTGGGCCCCAGTGGCCACGCAATTAGGAGAAAATATCAATCGCTTGTTCTCAGTTCCTCACAAATACGACTTCTGCTTATATTATATTCCGGTTATATTATAGAATATGGCTCAGTAGGTGTTACCTATTTTAAGCTCGTTTCAATGGTCGAAATGCCGTTGTTAGCACTCGAATAAATTCCCTTCCCGCCAAAACTATTTTGTGCTGGAAAAACCACAGTAAACAACCCGAAGGTCGGTTTGGTAGGTGCGGGTAGAGCTCAC